>JAWQRP010005863.1:0-10270 GCA_033557875.1 Quadriops clusia
TATGCTTGAGCTGTTGTCTAAAAGGCCACAATATTTGATCCTCAAGCAACGATCGCTCCCGCACGGTCACAAGCTAAGCGCGACTCGAGTAAACAAGCGG
This sequence comes from Quadriops clusia, assembly GCA_033557875.1. NCBI lineage: Eukaryota > Metazoa > Arthropoda > Insecta > Coleoptera > Hydrophilidae > Quadriops > Quadriops clusia. Next base: position 101 of record JAWQRP010005863.1, read on the forward strand.
ACATTTAATTTGCTCTTGACTGTACGTAATACATATCGACTTTCCTATAAATACTTTGGTTTTTATTATCCAATGACAATGTGGATATTATATAAAAATAAAATAAATCTAATTTGCACAATTTCACGCTTAAAGTGGGGGTTACCTGCGCGCCTAAATACCTATTATTTGTTCTGGCCGGTTTACCGGCCAGCCGGGTATATACAATACTGTCTCTAGCCGGTTTACCGGCCAGCCGGGTTCTAAGGGTTAAACCTCCTTGGGGTGATATATGGTATTATTTGAGGACAGCAGAGGGCCAACATTCGCAAACTCACGCCATCAGACCCAGTAGCCTGCGAGCGCAAGAAGTTCAAAATTTCCAGCGTCTCCCTCTCAGTAGTGAGAGATAGTTCTAGTTTTTTATCAAAACGCAGCAAAGTGCAAGTTCTATAAAAATTGATTAAACCTTCATTAGGTAGCAACGCACTGGCCTGCGAAAGGAGAAAGTGACTATTTATATCATTCGGGGTACCAGTGGAATCCGACACAGAGACCGCCCTCGCCCCCCAAAGCCCAAACCCTCAAGCGCCCTCCAGATGATGAAGGTGAGTTGACTGATGGCGAACAGGCCGATGAAATCGATCGTCTCGATCTTATCGATCTGCTTGAAAGTTAATCTTTGACATTTTATTAATGAGGGGACAGAGGGCGAGGAGGGAAAAGGCGCACGAATAATACTGGCGCATTTAAAATAGGCGGGATTCTGTTAATTTTGGTGTGATATCCATTCTAATAAAACTGTGTAACAATACGCTCTGACTTTACTTTAATCAAATTGAGAACAATAATTAACTTTAATTAAAAAAAAACGCCATCTATTGGTAATTCTAGAACTACTTTAGTGGGATTCAATTACCCACAAAAGCGTGAGTAAATCGTTATTTGGAAAGAACAGGTAATTAATACATAGTTAAATAATATTCGTATATTTTTTCTTTTAAATTTTAATGCACAGAAATAAGAAATATATACAATAAAACAATATTTCTATCAAAAGATATTATCTATTTTATTTAACTTTTATTTACACCAATGAAATATACAATGGTAAGGTAGGCCACGTCACTCGATAAAACAAACGCTAGCGATAGCCACCTTCGCAACCTTATTGTACAATATATTTAACGTTAAGAACTTTGGATAATGAAAATGCATGAATTGCGAGAAAAATCATTGAGAAAGTTAATAACTTAAGAAGTCTAAAATTTACTGTAAATTATTTATAAAAAATATCCTCAACAACTTTTCAATGAGAACAAAAGTACACTGTACACTTTCCATCATAATGCACGAGTAAAAATGATGAATTGCGTGAAAAATCATTGAGAAAGTTAATAACTTAAGAGGTTTAAAATTTACTGTAAATTATTTATAAAAAAATATTCTCAACAACTTTTCAATAAGAACAAAATACACTGTACGCCTTCCATCATAACATATTCATCTCCGGAATAGTCTTTTAAGGTTGCCTCCTGTCGTACTCACGCCTGTAGTCTCGTTCCGGTCGCCAGTCTCGTGGAAACTGGGGATCATTTGGTGTGTACATAGGAGGTGGGGCTCCTGGGGGGAAATAGGGAGCATTGTACAGGGGTCTCGGGGCCATTTGACCTTGAGACTCACGGCCCCCTCGATTGTACTGCCTCCAGTCTTCTTTCCCATTTGGGGATCTTAAACAAAAAAAACATTGAACATTTACTTTTAAGATTACTTTTATTGTAAAATTACTTTTAACATACTGACTGCATTATTTGCTTAAAGTACTTCGATGTTGATTATGTTACATATCCCCGGCGGTACGTAAGGTTAAGTAACTGTGATGAAATTTCATAAAATGAATAAAAAATAAAACTAATACAATAGAGCACTGATTTTCCGAATGTCAATTAATTGGAATGTCCCTTGTCCGATCATAAGTTTCAATTTATTATTTTAAAATTTAAATTGAACTAAAAAGACACGATAGGTTTGAAAGTAAGCTAAAGAAACCTAGAGCTATTAGGAGGCCAAAGGTTTGAAAATAAAGGTTTGAAAATAAAGATTTGAAAATAATCTGAAGAAAAGGAAAACATAAAATTACCTTTTGACCGAACGTTGGTAATCACGCTCCCCTCGATGGTGCACCGGTGGGCCGGCTCTCGGATAATCGTATCTATCTCGTTTGTGGTCCATAGAAAATCGATCTCTTCCTTGTCCTCCACCCCCCCATCTATCGTGGTCGTTATGTGAACCCATTTGTTCTGGTCTAAAGTTCGGTCGAGGTCCTGTATTCGGCTTGGTGTTCATCCGACTACTGGAATATCTTGATCGCTCATGATCATCTTCTGGTGCTTTATCACGTTTTTTGATCCGTTCTTTCTCTTGGTTTCGCTCCTTCTTTTCTTTTTCTTTCCTGCAAAACAAACAACAATCCCATGTAAAATTGTAAAGTCTTTTAATTATATCAAATAAGTGAAATTTTATTGAATATGCAGAATTTTATTGAACATGCACCATTTTATTGAATATACAAAAACAAGTGATGCATACTTATCAGAGTGGGATTTCTTCGATTCTTTCTCTTCATCGTCATCATCATGCTTTCGTTTGCTAGCCCGCTCTTTCTCATCTTTGGTATCACCTTGATCTTTACTGGAACTTTGCGCCTGCGCAAAAAATACAACATGAATATTAAAAATCCGATATAAATATTAAAAATTCAACCGTCGGTAAATATTAAAATAACTTACACTGTAATCCTTCTTCTCGCTCTTCTCTGACTTTCTACAAGCTTTTTTGTACAATTTATACAATTTCTTGGCATCGAACTCAGTAAATTTCGATACAAAATACCAAAGGTTGCTGGAAATAAGTAAATATAATAAATATAAATATAATAAATATAAATATAATAAATATAATAATATAAATAAAGTAACCTAGCATCCATCAAAATAAATATCAATCAAGATACAGATCACAATCAATGAATAATAAAACTTCAAACATACCTCCTCCATTCTTTGATCTTCTCAGGTTCGGTGTATTCTTTGAGACAAACGTTAATCTGTTCTCCAATTTGGAGCAAACACAGCCTAGTATGATTCACCTGCTCGCTCTCGGATAAACTTGGATCTGGATTATCCAAAGCTTTCAAGGCTTTCTTAACAGGTCTCATTTTTTCCTTACATTCATTGAAGATAGAAGGATCTAAATCGCCCAATACATCCAATGCTCTGGGTTCATTATTTGCAGTAAAATGCATAGGACCAGCGGATTTTTTGTCTCCTTTCTTCTTGTCCTTTTTCTTATCCTTCTTCTCAGATTTGGAAGGCGTATGCTGGGAATCTTCGTGATCGTCTTCCTTCTTCAATTTACCATGTTTCTTAGGAACTGCAGAAGTCGGAATGCTCGATGGCATGCTGACGTTTGTACTTTCATCATTAGAACTAATATCATCGTTATCGACAATTTCCTTAGTCAAAACTTTGCTTTCCCTTGTTTTCCTTTGGCGTTTCGGTTTCGAAATACCTTTCTTTTGTTCCAGTTGCTTCTTGATGACTTTCAAGAGGTATTCCGCTCTGGACTGCAAATGCTTCGCTTGAGGCTTTTTGTCTTCGTTCGCTAAAATTTTGTCTCCGATGCCCAACGAAGGATCCATTTTAATTTGTTCCCAAGACCCCATGCCATACTGATAGATACCGAGAAGAAGTTTCGTGTCTTCAAACGACTCCCAACTGACATCGAAGTGTGCAGGTTTTGTCCTAGCGTCGAAAGACCACTTAGCCCTCTCTTCTGCATTGGCAGGAATCACTTCATCGAGCGGAGCCAGTTCTTCCTCACAAGCCATCATCGTCTTGGCATTGACAGAGACGCCACCTAACTTGAAAGAAGGTCCTCTTGCTCGTTTTTTACCTTTACTGGCTTCGTCAACGTTGTTAGTCTCGTTGTTTTCTTTCGTATGTTCACCCATATAAGATCTACAACGTTCGTGCAGCATCTCTCCAAGCTTTTTAAGTTCAGCGAGGGGCTTTTCCTGCAGTTCTGCGTCACAAGCAACTGCTTCAAGACGCTTTAGGGGGTTCGTGAACTTTTTGTAGCTCTTGACGAAACGCCTAATCTGAAATATTATTGTTAGTTTAATATTTAGATGTGAAACATCAAGTATGTGTTTTTAATTAATAGTTGCTAAATTCGTAAGCAAATGTTTATACCAAATAAGATTTGTACAATTTGCTCTTTTAAGCATTTAATAATAATAATAACAGAGCCATAATTAATTTTTATTTTTAATGGTTGATAAGGTCTTAAATGATTAAAATTATTTAAATTTTCTGCATTTTGTTTAATAAACATACAGACTTCTTCAAGGGTATAATATGAAATATACCTCTGTGTTTATCAATTACATAAGTCTGATGATGTCTGAAGGACGAAACGTTAACCAACTGATAATAAAAATCGTGCTTTTTTCCATTTACTTTTGGTAATCTAAAAAGTATGGATTTTTGTATTTATTATTTTCTAAATACATAAAAATAATGCATGTTATTTGGTATGCTTTCATTTTTATTAATATTAAATTTTATAAGCACTGTTTTCTATATTAGTTAAAATTTCAAAAGTATGTAATTTTTCTTTTTTAAAGTGTGGTAAATTAAAATAAGGTTCAAGTTCTAATAATTCTAAAAATACACTTGGTATATTTTTTTGTATTAAATGAATTACAAAATTATGTTTGTTATTGTTATGAATCTTGTTCATTGTTTTATTTATTTTTAGATTATTTTTTACAATTTTTGTTTTTAATTTCATTGAATTATTTTTATAATTATAAGTATAAGTATATATAAGTATATAAGTATAAGTATTATAAGAATAGCTTATGTTTTAGACAATTCTTTTAGACTATTGTTAGGTCTTTTTTTTTTCGTTTAATGAAATAATAATGTTGTTTTTTTATTTAATTCAATTCTATCATCGTATGTATAACTGAAATATTAGTTTTATATTTTATGTTTGAATTAATTTTATTATTAATTATTAAGTTTATCGTGTATAAAGAGAAAATATAAAAAGAGGTAAAGTACAAATTATATTAATTAGTTTGATTGATATCATAGTTATTACGGTATAAACGGTATTTTTAATTATTTTTGTTTCCAAATGTTCATTGTGATTCATAAAAAAAGTAAAAATAAAATAAAGTTTTCTTAAAGTACTCGAGGCTCATTTGTGAAAATTTTGCTTCGACTTGGAAATTTTTCATTAGAAGGAAAACCCAATCAAGTGTATACTCAAGGTGAAAATCAAAGACGTACTTGATTTCTATAATATATTTGAGTTCGCTACGTTTCGGTCACCTCTATGGCCTTCTTCCGGCGACTTAAGTCAAAAATTATATTAAACTGAAGTGAGTCAAATTAATAAATAAACAGGAGTAAGTTATTTATTTATTAATTTGACTCACTTGAGTTTAATATAATTTTTGACTTAAGTCGCCGGAAGAAGGTCATAGAGGTGGCCGAAACGTAGCGAACTCAAATATATTATAGAAATCAAGTACGTCTTTGATTTTCACCTGGAAATTTTTCCCTCTCAAAAAATTATAACCTCAAAATTTAGAATTCACATGGATGAACGATATTAATAAAAACCAGATTTAAACCTGATTTAAGCATATTTTATGAATATCACAGTTTCAGTCTTATTCATAAACAATGCTTAAATATGGTTTAAACCCGAGGTTATACTAAACGTTATTCATCCGCAAAAATCTTAAATTTCGAGGTTATAATTTTTTGATAACCGCTAATGCCGGACTAAGTAAACCTACATTAGTCTATTTTTATGAATAAATCTGTTAGAATTTATGAAAGAATGGTAAAACTGTATGCATAAAAAAAAAACTCGGTCGAGTTTAGCTTGTTAATGAAAATTAAAATTTAACTGTCGCCAATGTTTTGGGGTAAACTTTTCCCCTTTTTCAAGATATTAAAATAAAATTCGCAAATCTATAATAGAAATTAAAAAATTGTCACATTTTCATCAAATTTCAATCTAGATTTGTGATCTATGAATACTTACAAAAAACGTTCTATAAATTTGTTTTTAATCCTAAGATTTCTTTATAATGTTTATGCATATAGTTTTTAACATATTACCTTTTGATTAAAGAACTACACTAGGACGTTTTATTTCAAAGGATTCACTGGAATAATTAAGATTAAAATACTGTGACTTACAGATGGCCTTATGGTAGGAAGGTCGATAAAACCTTGACAGGCAGCTACCTGTTTTACCTACTGAACATGAAGTACACTCAAAATTAAAAAACACAAAACTCAATGAAGTTGAACTTACTAGAAGCATTCAGATAAATCGAAATTGAATCAATTAATTATATTTCATAAATTGTTTTTATATTTCAGAAATTGTTATTATATTTCAAAAATTGTTATTATATTTCAGAAATTGTTCTTATATTTCGGAAATTGTTATATTTCAGAAATTGTTATTATATTTCAGAAATTGTTATTATATTTCAGAAATTGTACTTATATATCAGAAATTGTTCTTATATATCAGAAATTGTTCTTATATATCAGAAATTGTTCTTATATTTATGTAAAATTTCACATATGATCTATGAATACTTACAAAAAAACGTTCTATAAATTTGATTTTAATCCTAAGATTTCTTTATAATGTTTATGCATATAGTTTTTGACATATTACCTTTTGATTAGAGAACTACACTAGGACGTTTTATTTCAAAGGATTCACTGGAATAATTAAGATTAAAATACTGTGACTTACAACTGGCCTTATGGTAGGAAGGTCGATAAAACCTGACAGCCAGCTACCTGTTTTACCTACTGAACATGAAGTACACTCAAAATTACAAAACACAAAACTCAGTGAAGTTGAACTTACTAGAAGCATTCAGATAAATCGAAATTGGATCAATTCATTATATTTCAGAAATTGTTCTTATATTTCAGAAATTGTTCTTATATTTCAGAAATTGTTATTATATTTCAGAAATTGTTATTATATTTCGGAAATTGTTCTTATATTTTGGAAATTGTTCTTATATTTGAGAAATTGTTATTATATTTCAGAAATTGTTCTTATATTTCAGAAATTGTTCTTATATTTCGGAAATTGTTCTTATATTTCAGAAATTGTTATTATATTTCAGAAATTGTTATTATATTTCGGAAATTGTTCTTATATTTCTGAAATTGTTATTATATTTCAAAAATTGTTGTCATATTTCGGAAATTGTTCTTATATTTCGGAAATTGTTCTTATATTTCAGAAATTGTTATTATATTTCAAAAATTGTTGTTATATTTCGGAAATTGTTGTTATATTTCGGAAATTGTTCTTATATTTCGGAAATTGTTCGTATATTTCAGAAATTGTTATTATATTTCAAAAATTGTTGTTATATTTCGGAAATTGTTGTTATATTTCGGAAATTGTTCTTATATTTCGGAAATTGTTCTTATATTTCAGAAATTGTTATTATATTTCAAAAATTGTTCTTATATTTCGGAAATTGTTCTTATATTCCGGAAATTGTTCTTATATATCAGAAATTGTTATTATATTTCAGAAATTTTTCTTACATTTATGTCAAATTTGACATATTTACCAAAAAATAAGCATCACATACCAAATATTATTTTACTTCATTATATTACTATAAAGGAGTTTTAAATAAAAAATGCAATGTTGGGAAGATTAAACTTATTTCATTAATAGACATAAATACCCAAAAAGAAAAATAATATTGAAATGCCAGAGATCAAGAAAAGAAATAAAATTGTTTTCTACAAAGATAATGATTCTAAAAGATATTAAAAATACTAAATAACTTTTATTTTTTGTTATATCAAAACTTTAAATAATTATAAAAAGATTTTTTTTTTAAATAATTATTAATGAATGAAAACAATAGGAAATTTATAAATTTCCATTTCACGTAAATATACCCCTGAAGAAGTTTAAAATATTAAACGAAACGTTGAAAACATTGTATTAATCTTATTTATAAAGAAGACCATACCTAGAAGAAACATGCATACATAAATTCAATACGTCAAGAAAGGAAATAAACATTTGATTTGTTATATTTTAAAATTTAATTAAAATATAATAAGAATTTTTTACTCTTGTCAATGGAATTATAACAGGCATTTTTTGTTTTAATATTATTTTATTTCATGAAATATTTATTTTATTATACCCTGATCATGTTTATCACAAACACTGGGAAGAGAATATTGATTTTATATCAATACCAAAAAAATATATGTGAATTAAATACGATATAGAAATGAATTTAAACGGTATTTAAATCTTATAATTATTTATTATTGCATATACCGTTTATTGGCTACATCTATTGGTTAAGTTAATTTAAAACTTTTTTGTGTTCGATTTATACCATTTTCAGAACTGTTTTAAAACAGTTCTGATTTTACATTCATTGGGTATCTCCACTGAGGGAAAAGAAATTGTTTATTCAACAATCTACAAACTGTTAACTTTCTTGCCTCCTAACTGTAGACCTGAAGAACCTTATTGTGGAAAAATGTTAATTTTCACATCGCAATAAGAGGCATCATATAGTTCTTTAGTTAGATTTTAATGTCGTTTTGTTGCATTATAATTTTAATGATATTAACTTAAATTTTCAGAAAATTAAATTGATATCGACTCTTTAAAAATTGTGGATGGAAATATAATAAAGAAAATTTACCATAAAATAGGATAAACCCCATATAAAATAGGACCAAGACTAAATGTAAAATAAAATGCAAAGCATTATCTCAATGTTCGTCTATATTTTATTATTTTAGGAAAAGATAATATTTATGATATCTACCAAAAATAATGAAATATAGAAGCACATATATGTGAGAGAACACAATTGAGAAAGTTGCTTTGGTTTAAAGTTTATTGTACATTATAATTAATGTTACATAAATCGCACAGCAACTTTTCACTTTCAGTCTATATATTATTATTTTAGATTATAATTATTTCAGAATATAATTATTTCAGAATGTAATTATTTCAGAATATAATTATTTCAGAATATAATTATTTTAGAATATAATTATTTGAGAATATAATAATATGTTCCTAAAATAATAAAATATAGACTGAAAGTGAGAAGATGCTCTGCATGTTATTTTACATAAATTATAATGTTCAATGAAGTTTAAACCAAATAACTTGCTTTGTTAGCTCAAAATTTTAAAAATGTCAATTTAACATACGAGTAAGATAAAACAACAGGTATGTTGATTCAAACAATAAAATTAATTACAATAATATTCCTAGTTGCATTAAGTGAAGTAACATTAATCTTCAGCTTAATATTTACAGTGCGTTATGCCAATATTTTACATTAGTTGTGTTAACATCAAAATTTACTTGATATAACCACATATGTGATATAACGTACTCAACTGTGTTCGGTCAACTCACAACTTTCAATGCTTGCAGGTTTATATTATGATTTATTTCAACAAAAATAAATTTTTAAGTCAAGTCATTTTATTTAACATTACAAGATGGTTTATTCAACATTAGAAGTGTGTAGTTTATTATTAAACGACAAAAATTGTTGGATCAACAATTTATCGTTTGAATCAACATACTTTTCCCCTCATTGTTGTTCTGCGCAGTTCTGGAACTGTTCATAAAATACGAACCAAAATGAAGCATATGTCTCTCCTGTTGTTGACTGCATGATTTTGGTATATACTGATGTAAATAGTTTCAAGGATACATTGAGATTTTTGGTTTTTTAAATATAATATATATTTTATTTTTAAATATATTATATATTTTATTTTAAAATATAATATATATTTTATTTTAAAATATAATATATATTTTATTTTTAAATATATTATATATTTTATTTTTAAATATGATATACAGTAGAATCCGGATATAGCGACGACGAAGGGACCGGTGGTAATACGTCGTACTAACCGAATGACGCACAAAACGGACAGATATTTTGAATTTAGTTTTTTCTTTTTTATTATGATTCTGACTATAAATGTTGTGAAAGTAGGTATATAGGTAAGTAAGGAATGAATGCCTATGAAAATAAAACAAGCT
>JAWQRP010005864.1:0-10268 GCA_033557875.1 Quadriops clusia
GCTTTCACTGTCAGCAGACTCAGGACCCTGGGATCGACAAAGGTCGAACCAGAGGTGATCAAGAGAGCGCATTACAAGCAGCTTCTGGACTTTGTCAAAGACACAGAACTGCTGTAGTGCGGGATAAAGAGGGCACAAAGGACTAACAGGTCGAAGTGCGGGGACCAACCAGGAACCACCTCAGCAATAATAATAAAATCAACGTTTTTGACAACCTAGTTACAGGTTGCGATGCAACGTTGATTCAACGTATTTGTGTTTACTGGGTTCTAATTAGATGGGTATTTAATCAACGTCAATCGTGTCGATAGTGATTATCAATCTCAATTTTCATGTAGTTTTCAAGACCTATTTCTCTAGAGTCGACGCAATTGCTGGACAGGAAATTTTAAGTAATTGAAGAGTAGGTATGTCAAATTAACCTAGACGATCAATAATTCTGCTTTAAATTAATTACAAGTTTTACATTAATTTCAATCACAAACTTTTACAATCTTATATGAGATTTTAACCCCTTCCTTCTATGAACGGTTTCTCATACTGTCACACTATGTTTCAACTTAAAATCGTTAGTACGAGAAGACCTTGCCCAAAATGTACTTGAGCATGTATCACTTTATTTCCGCCCCTAATATTGCTCAACCTTTCACTCGAAGACATAATGAATGGTTTGCAGAACACTAATATATTTCAGAAATGACATCTGCTTGCGTAATAATGTAACGACTTTCCACGTCACGTCAATTCACAGACAGGGCCCAGGAAAACAAAACATCTTAATTTGTAACGTGAGTGCAAAACGGATACAAATTTCCTTACAACCCCTGATGCGGATCTAATCTGCTTAGTCAAATTATTATCGTTAAGTTGTTGATGATGGATGACATCATAATTCCTTAACGGGAATGTGTACGCAAATTAGTATAAGTGTAACGCAGAGGCATCGCATCAAATTCGAGAGGAATCTCTCCTCTTCCCTGTCGCTGTTCCTCCGCATAGTAACGTATGCTTTGAATATTGATGACACCCTGATGTATTAAAGATACTGCGCTTTAAAATTTGCTGCTCGAGTGGGCTCAACTTCATTGCAGTTTGTATTACAATGTTCCATTCAGTTCCCATGCTTCTTCCGCGAACGTATACTACCGACTTTAAGATAAACGGATTTTTATAACTCGCATTCACTCCCTTGTAAAAGTAATAGTGGGCGATACTCAAAATTTAAAGGTTCTGACATTTACTTTTGATACAGTATATTTTATGGAAAAAGTATGTAGATGTTTAGTTTTACGAGGGATTCTAACTTAATATGATTTATTTTACTTACCTATACGATCCTAGCTCAACCTCTATTATGCGTCATACTTGAAGTATATTAGATTAAGGTAGACAAAGCACGTTCATCTCAGAAAATTTGGAATCATATGTGCGAAAGAAACTGAGAGAGCTCCGTTTGAAATGGCAACCGTAAACTGTCAGTTTTATTCGAAAACAAAGTTGAGCAACAATAACGTCAAATCACGTACAAACAGTGGTAGTCGAAAGGAAAGGATAGGAGAAAGCTAGTAAAAAGGAAACTTCCCCTGCATATTTTACTTCTCTGCGTAGCGTCAACCCCATTTCCGTTTGTTCGGTTGTAGTCGGCTTTCCTCATAAAATCTGTTATAACACAGATTTAATGTTATTTCAGGCAATGTAAGAAAGGACACAATAGGAAACTCGTCCCTGATTTTGTTGTCTTGGCATATTCTTGTTACTAAGATGTTGCCACGCTCTCTCCGTTATTACCTTATTCCACTCTTTCCTCTCTCTCTTTTTCTCTCTAGCCCGCAAATATTTATCATTTCATGCCCTTTTGCGCCCCCAAAATGGCGTAAAGAGAGCCTCTCGCTTCTTCTACCGCATATGTTGTTATTTCTTTTTGTTTCGGGAAGGATTAGCGCGTAGTCCGTGGGGTAACTTTTGCCCAAAATTATATACAAATTATTCGTTCCTTTATACTTCAAGCCTCATAGAATTCCGGGGAAAGAAGACATTTACTTGAATGGGTATGCGGGAATTATTTCGCGGTAATGCCACCTGGAATAAGGTTATTTTCTTTAATGGTGTTTCTTTTCTTGTTTATTTAAGATTAAGTACTCATAATTTGAGAAATTTTAAAGTTAAGTATCAAGTCCTGACTTCTTATCTTAATTAAGTTTATTATTTTCCGCAAATAATGTCCAGAGCTATTACCAATCGCATAAGTTAACTGGGTCACAAGCTTAAATTGCATTATTTGGTTTTATTCAAAATATTTTATTTAAATATGAATCTATCGAATATATTACATCTATGCAACCTGGAATAATTGTATCCTGTAATCTAGTAATCGGAACTCTATTCAATAGTTAAACGCGGTTTTAGTACAAATATCCCTGTTTCAGCATATTATACGACATCCTGTAAATAAATATTTGCAGTGGCATACGCATAGTTTTAACCCTAGTACAGGTACTTCATGACCGGTTTCATAAACATGGATATTAGTATCTGAATATTAATTTTAATGTTATGTGTTTGTTGTTCGCTTGAACTATTTTCATTCGCAATCTCGTGGACTTGCGTGGTGGATTCGTGACCGCCACTAAATTAAATTGGCCGGCTACCATGTGACTTTGCATTCCCGGTTAATTGGTACCATAATTTAATAAATTACAGCAAAACGTCAGCGCGTCATCAAAACTTCACTAATGAAAATGAGCTCTGTAATAAACTTTTCACAAGGTACATCATCCCTAGAATTTATTTCAAACGCAATTTCCAGGCGCGGTATTTATTATTATTTGTTTTTAAAACAAAACACCGGACAGCAGAAAAAAGCCATCGTTTAAAGTTATTTTTAAGTAGTCCTCGCAATGCAAAATTTGTTTTTGTTAAACCGACACTACTCCAGTTCCAAGTTCTTTTTCAAAGCGACCTCCATTTATCCCCGGACTCGAGTCCTCCGGCATTTCCTAACCTTCATAGAGAATGCATTTCCTTCCATTTCCTTTGATTTTCGCGAATACTTCAATATAAACGTCTGAAAGGGTTTTAATCATGGCGAAAGGAAAATTGGTCGTGCGGAATGTTTCAATGAAGAGAAAAACTAATCAAAGAAATCGTACACAAAATAAAGTTATGTTCCTTTCATAAGCTTCGTTGGGACGAAAAATTCCCAGGAATTTCTTACAACTGAATCGTGTTTATAAACGCGACTTTAAAAATGTTTTATCTTTTTCGGTCTTAGAATTCTTTTTTTTTTTACTTATATTGTTTGGATAATTACTGTTTGGTATTCATTTCCGTTTTATTATTTATTGTATTATTATTAAGTGACCGAGAAAGAGAGTCTATCAAAACAAAAGTAGTGACAGAGCGCCCTGTGTTTCAGATTTTGGATTAGCAAGAAGCAAACAACAGTTAGTCAGTGGTACTCCATTTCATAATACAACATATTTGTTACATTTTTTGGTCCTACAAGCCGGATATTTGCCGTTTGTTGTGGTTGCTTGTCTTGCGTATCGTGATTTTACTTTGCCGAATCCTTGTATTCATTATTTTCTTTATATTTGTTATGTTTGTTCAAGCCCAGGCAGTTCGTTTTTTAGCGTGTATCAATTCAATTTTGAAGAATTTTACGAGGTGCATCGATCTATTGTTGATACCACTTTTGCTGATAACGCCGACGCTATTGTTGATTATTTACCCGTTTTGGTTTATAAAATCAAAGCGGTTGGTAAATTTCTTGTTAACCAAAAATTGAACGGATCTTTATTGCGAGGAGTTTGCCATTGATAGAGGTAAATTATGGCAATGTGTATCAGATGCTCACAGATAAATATGAGAATAAAAGAATCCTCGGCACAGTTTTGTTGGATACGTTGTTTGCCTTTAAACCCTTAACGGTTGAGGACGCGGTTAATTTAAATATATTTTTGGGGACTTTTTTTGAGTGTGTTGCTTCACTTTAAGCGTTAGAAATTCCAAACCTCTCAAGTTTAAATTTGTCTCACATTGCATTTAAGGCTTTGCCCCCTATTACACGAAAGCAATTTGAAACATCCAACGTCGATTCCGAGATTCCTACTTTTGAGCGGTTGATAGATTATGTCCGGAAATACTTGAGAATTCTGGAACTTTCTCAAGATGACAACGATTTTAAGTATACACAACAAAGAGTTTATATTTCAGCTACTAAATACAATCAAAAACATTCATTTGTGTCATCAGCAAATGCAAATTGTCCTTATGGAAATTCCGATTCCATCTACAAGTGCCCTACTTTTTTTTTCTAACACCAAGTAACAAAAAAGCTAGGGTTCAAAAGCATAAATTGTGTTTCAATTGTTTAAAAAGTTTTTACCAATCTGTTGATTGTAGTTTAAAGACAAATTATTCGTCTTGTAATAGGCGTCATCATTCACTTCTGCATTTCAAAAATGCTTTAGCGCTTTTCGTTTCCACTGATATTGATCATTCGTGTACGGTGCTTTTAGGAACTGCCGTCATTCATGTTTAATTTGGTTCATGTGAATTTCAGAGAGTGAGAGTTTTTATTGATACTGGCGCTCAAACTTATTTTATGACTAGTGCATCTGCTCAACGCCTCGGTTTAAGTTTGGGAAAATGTGACATGACTGTGTCTGGTGTAGGTCAACTACCGTTAGGCAAAGTCAAAGGTAAAGATCATTGTTTTTCCTGAGTTGTTTGACGGTCAAAAGTTTAAACCTTCTGGGAATTCCCGTTGGGCTTTCAATACTGTGTTTGGTTGGATAATAGCAGGCACACATGGTAAACCCTAAGAAAGGTATACTTTTTTCTACTACTGTGATTCCTTTAGATGAAGCATTTAATCGATACTGGGAGGTGGAAAATGTTCCATCTCTTGTTCATGTTAACCCTGAAGATAAGATTTGTGAAAAATTATTTAAGCGACTGCATTATCGCTTAGAGTAGGGTCACTGTGTAGTTCCTCTTCCTTTTCGAGAGACTGTTCTTAATTTGGGAGATTGGTACAGGCATGCTCTGTCACGCTTGACTGCTTTGGAGCGCTGCCTAGCTCGGTACCCTGAACTTAGAGAACCTTATTCTGATTTTTTATAAGAGTAGAAATTTTTTAGATATCATGCAACTTAACATGGATATAAGCGAAGCTAAATATTTTGTGGCGTTTAATTAATACAACAGTTAATAGTAACAAAAAAAAATTATTTCATATCCCCCTTTAGGATTTGAGTGCCCGTCCAGCTCGTTGGGAGGTCGGGATAACAGTATTCTTATCATAATTATTCTTACAAACATATTTTACAAGCGCCACGTACTTTATTATTTTATACTCATCCAAAGGGTAGGTGATCTAACTTAAAGTACGAAACAATATTTAAGATGAAACAAACCGGAAATATATCAGTACAAATACATAAAAAAAAATTTGTTGAGGTAATGATTAAGACACCACTTGCTTAAATTCTTAATTTATTGGCAACCGGTTTCGACCCGAACCACAGACCATCCTCAGACTCCTCACGTCATTTCTATTGTGAGCTCGTTCTGGTTATTACATTATTGTTGCGATCACCTATTTTGTTTTTGCAGTTTCACTATCAATGTTATGGTCATGTAGTAACCAGAACGAGCTCACAATAGAAACGACGTGAGGAGTCTGAGGATGGCCTGTGGTGCGGGCCGAAATCGGTTGCTAATAAATTAAGAATTTAAGCAAGTGGTGTCTTAATCATTACGTCAACAAATTTAAGTTAACCTTGCTAGGTGAGAAAGTAACTAACATAAATAAAACTTTAGCAAAGTTTACAATTCAATACATTTGGATAATCAAATATCATAACTCAATGAAGAAAATACACCTTTTATCTGTTAATTAAATATTTAGTACATTCACAATTAATAAACGTCGCGACTGATAAATAGAATTGGATCCAATCTTTACAATAATTACATCTACTACTCACGTGACCGCCAATACTATGTATATTATTGCTCCAAATGCATGAGACTTCAGCCGCAAATTTTAGATGCGGGGAGAATTCCGTGGCGTCGGGTAAATCTATGTTTGGTTCGCTGCCGGTCTAGCCACCCTGCAGATATCTTAGGAAATGTCCCTGACATCCGTTACCGAACCCTTCTGTGTACCAGATGTTCCAAAAAAGTACTCAAATGAACCCAAATTCAACCAGGGAACGAGTTCCGACGTGAACCTTTACCCAGAAGCGAAATCTTATACTCCAACTTTGAACCTCTATATTTACAAAACAAAGAATGTGTTAACAAAGACTATCGAACCACTCTCAAATATTACACCTTATATTTTTCTAAAACATACCCGTTTGTATTGAGGTTCTGGATTGCACGATGTTAGGATGTGCAGCTAGGAAATCAACCCACTTTATTAATCCGTAATGAAACGACTATAATAACAGTACCACTGTATCACAATTACTACAATATGACAATAGATCCCTTCATCCAAAGGCAACAGAGATAAAATACCCTTAATTTTTCTTTTGTCAACTGTAGGGGTTAACTCTTTCCATGCACAAGCGAGACTCACGATTTTCGTTCGCCATTCCTATATATACCCTCGGTACAATCGGAACTACCAATATTCCCACATGATTCAAAATTTCACGCGCGCAAATTCAAAAATAAACGTTATAATTTTATACCTCATCATTGTGTATGCAAGTCAACCAGTAACACGACCAAGCTTCCTGTTGTGTTTGATGCTTTCTCACATATTTTTAATGCTCGTTCGTTGAATGAAGTTCTGTATACTGGACCCCAGCTACAAAAAGATATCATCGAAATAATTACCACATTTTGATTATATGCTTACATTTTCACCACGTATATTAGAAAAATGTATTGACCAATCATTGTACGTCCTGAGGATTGTTCATATTAAACATTTTATGGAGAAATTTTCCACACGATTCAATAAAAGTATTTACGTTGAACACAGTTACTTACGGGGGTGTCTTCAGCTCCATATTTAGCTTTGCGCATGTTACAACAGCTTGCGGTTGGTGGAGCGACTGATTTTCCTTTAGCTTCACAGACATTATGATCTGCAATTTATATTGATGAGATCCTTACCAGGGCCAATAAGTTGAGTAAATGTTTATGGGTGAAAACTCAATTGATTGATTTGCTGAACTCGGAAGTCCTTATCCATTCCTCAGTTAGATCTTTGGGGGGCACTTCTTTTATCACGGTTGCTTAAATGCGTTACATTCTTTCTACAGTGGTAAAAGTAGAAATGATATCTGTATTCAACTACAATTCTATCTTGGCTTCGAACTCCTCCTTATCGATTTAAGACTTTCGCGGCCAATCGTATAGTTCAAAAAATCAACTCACAGTTGTTGCAGCATAAGTTGTGGTGGTTCGGCCCTGATTGGCTCATATTATCCTGCTCTGATTGGCACATATTTTCCTGTTCTGATTGGCCTTCTGGTTTTGTTGAGAAGCAAACTGAAACTGTTTTTTCGGAAATTCGAGACTCACCAGTGGATTGTTTACAGATTCATTCTGAACCCTATGTTATGCATATGTTTTCAACTTTTTTTAGACTACAACGGACTAATTTCTGGTGCTTACGTTTTTTGTCAAATTCGCGTCGTTCAAAGGATCATCGTAAATTGGGTCCTTTAGGAACTGACGAATTAGAAGCTGCCTTGCACAGACTAATTCGTTTGGATCAGCAATTTTATTTTGGATCTGACATTCAGATGATTAGGGGAAAGTAGCTCGCGCAAATCACATTTAAGGAGACTATTTGCATTTATTGACCCCTCTGGTTTGTTCAGGATAGGGGGTAGAATACAAAACCCGGATATTAGTAGCGCTACTAAAACTCCCATTATTGTGCATAAATCTAGTCACATCGGGAAATTAT
This sequence comes from Quadriops clusia, assembly GCA_033557875.1. Lineage (NCBI taxonomy): Eukaryota > Metazoa > Arthropoda > Insecta > Coleoptera > Hydrophilidae > Quadriops > Quadriops clusia. Next base: position 7,940 of record JAWQRP010005864.1, read on the forward strand.
TGATAGATCATTTTCATCGCATTTATTTGCACGTTAGACCACGTTGTTTACAAGCATTGTTGAATCGAAAATATTGGATTTGTGGAATTCGCAATTTAATTAATTCTCGGTTGGCTAAATGTTTGGATTGTTCAAGAATTAAGCCCATGATTCTTTAACCTTCCATGACAACTTTACCTCCTTCCAGGGTAAAGCAGTCTAGACCGTTTGTAGCTATTGGAGTGAATTTTTGGACCCTTTAGTATTAAAGAATGCAAGCGGAGAAATGTTAAGGTTTTGAAGTGTTATCTTGCACTTTTCGTGTGCATGAGTACGAAAGCAGTTCATTTGTTGCTCGTAAAGAACCTGACTGAAGAACATGATTTTTTGTCTAAATTATGTGACAGTTTAATCCCCTCTCTTCTCCACATTTTATTGGTCTATTGGAGCTCGGCATTCGTTCATGTTTTTTTTTATAAGTTTAGTAAGAGCAATCAGAATTTTGCATTCTATAGACTATTTTGATCACAAGAACCGGTTAAATAAAACAGTTCTAAAATTGTCCTGAAGAGGTTTCTCCACTGAGAAGACCTCTAACACACTAATGTAGGTCTATTGGCCACTTCCTCTTTAATCTTCTGTTGTTTCGCTCCTGAAAGAGTCGATGGAGAAGAGAGTTGGTATGGGTTAGAAGCTTTTCTTGATGTTTGTTGCTTCGTTCGCGCATAATCTCGTGAACGGTGGAAATTTGAAGGTCATTGTGCAGCATGAAGTTGGTAACATGCCAGGGGGCGTTAGTTATGAGACGTAGTAACTTGGATTGCACACGTTGCAGTATTGCTATAATTGACTTGCTGGCGCATCCCAAGAGTTCTATCCCGTAGGTCCATATAGGTCTGATTACTACTTTATATAACAAGATTTTATTTTCAAGTGACATTGGTGATTTTTTGCCTAGCAGCCAATATAAGTTTTTCATTCTCAGATCGGCCTGTTTTCTTTTCTTGAGTATGTAGTTCTTCCAGTTAAGTTTTCCGTCAAGGTGGAGTCCCAAATACTTAACACATGACGTTATGGGCACTTCAATATTATTTACAAAGACTTACGGACACTGACCTTTTCTTAGAGTGAAGGTAATGTGTTGCGATTTAGTTTCATTAATTCTTAGTTTCCATCTAGTTAACCAGTTTTCCAGTTGAAATAGATGTTCCTGGAGGTTGGAAGAAGCTGTGATGGGGTCTTCGTGAGTTGCTAATATTGCAGTGTCGTCTGCAAAGGATCCTGCCGTAGTATATTCACTGGTGGGGAGATCAGATGTGTAAATTAAGTATAGCATCGGGTCCAAAACACTACCTTGAGGGACCCCAGATTTTATCGGGTAAAATGTAGAGGTTTCGCCATTTACTCTTGTTTTATATACTTTGTCCGTTAGGTTTGAGTAATTTGTAGTAAATTATGGGAACGGAAAGTTTAACTTTGTCGAGCAAACCATCGATCGTGTCAAACTTTGTCGAAAGCTTGACTCACATCTAGGAAGGTAGCTGAACAATACTTTTTTTCTTCGAAAGCTTCGTTAATTACATGAGTTATACGATGGCATTGTTGTATGGTGGTATGTTCTTGGCGGAATCCAAATTGGTGATCAGGAATCATACTAAGCCTGGAGTTAATTCTGTGGAGTAATATTTTTTCTAGCAATTTTGAGATTTGAGACAGCAAACTTATGGGTCTGTATGATGAAACATTAGTTGGTTCTTTGCCTGGATTGAGTATTAAAATTACTACAGACTTTTTAAATTCTTTGGGCCAGTATTGGAGTCTAAATATGGCAATAAAAATATAAGTTAGCATCACTATGCCTTTTCTTGGGAGTTCTTTTAGCATCCTTGAAGTTATTTGGTCTATTCCTGTAGATTTTTTATTATTTAGGAATGAGATTTCTTGTGTCATTTCTCCTGGAGTTACTGGCTGAATGTCGATATTTTCTCCGTCGTTTAATTGAACACTGTTCAAGTAATTTTAGACCTCTTGATCTGGGATATCATTAATAGGTGTAAAAACTACAGCCAGATATTGAGCAAACACATCCGTTTATTCTTGGCTGCTTTTGGCCCACGTGTTACCGTTTGTTGTTACATTTCTTAGAGGAGGGATTGCTATCACAGGGTTCCTGGAAGATTTTATTGGCCTCCAAATTGAGTTGTCGTAGCAATTGAGATTAGTTATATACTAGTTAATGCCCGTGAAAAATCACGGGCACCCATGTACACATATATTTATTACCATGTACACATATACTTATTGCCATGTACACGTATACTTATTGCCATGTGCACATATACACCTGACC
>JAWQRP010005865.1:0-10266 GCA_033557875.1 Quadriops clusia
CCCCAACTTCCACTCCTAATCGCACCATTCCTCCTAGACCCATCTCCCCAAAGACTAACACCCCCGCAAATAACAACCCCGCTATCCCAATACTCACACAGATATCCGGACTCCCTAACAATTTCACAACAAAACAACTCCTTCAGACAATAGCCCCACTCCGTATCCAAATTCTTGACATCCGCACAGGCAGAAACTCTGCAGTAATCTCAACCCCCAACATCACCGATCACGTACTCCTCTTAAGTAATAAACATCTCTTTGGATCTACCGTTTCTGTTTCGCAGATTGCCCGGCGGGACCGACCAAGCGCGGGGCGCCCATCCTTCTCACCCAGCTACTCGGCGGTCGTCAAGTACGTCGAGTCTGATGTCACCGATGATGACTTCAAGGAAGCCCTGCAGGTCAACCGTATACAATTCAAGAACACCTGGAGGATAATTAGCCGAGCGACGGGCAAACCGACATCCCTATTCCGCGTGGTCTCCGCGGATAAATCATCAATCGATCGGCTTCTGGCAGGAGGCCTCACAATTTTCTATAAGCATCATCCGGCTGAAGAATCTCATCCCCCAGCTGCCGCGGCAGTGCAGTGCGGCAAATGTTTCCAGTTCAATCACACCGCACAAGAATGCCGACAAGAACAGAAGTGTGTGCACTGTGCCGGCAACCACCCACGCTCCAAGTGCCCGAAAACAAATGAGCAACCGCTCTGCATCAACTGTGGCAAAGCACACACGGCGCGCACCTGGGGGTGCGAGAAAAGGCCCACGAATCCGGCGGAGATCACGCGAGTAGCACCGGTAATCCTCGACGTGCCGACGACCGCCGAGAGTAACGCAGTCCAACCGCCATCTGAAGATACGCAGAAGATCGTGAAGGTCATCGTCTCCGCGCTTGCGACGGTCCTGCCGGACAAGCGACGCGAGGTTGCCGACGCCGTGAGCGACGCGATGGTAAGACTATATAATGTCAGGGTAATTGTACATTACAGCAGAACGAACATACATGTAAGCTTCCCCCCCGTGAAAATACCGTACTCCGGAGTCGTTCGACCAAATGACCTTGCGGGACTCAATGGGTGAGTGCATTAATGAATTTAAAATCAGCTGTGTGAATGTGGCGGGCTGGAGGGGGAAACACTACGCCGTAGCTAATTTTGTCGAGACGCACAATATACACATATTATGCGTCTCAGAACATAAAATGTCTACAGTTCCCCGGCTTTCCGGATTCACGTCTTACTCAAGGTCATCCAGAGGCGTCGGTGGGCGTTCGTGCGGCGGTGCAGCGGTTCTCGTCAGGAATTCCATCCCCTCTACCAGGCTCAGACTCCTCCCATCACTCTCGGACGAACAGATGGTCGGTGCAGTCATTGCAACCCCGGTAGGGTACTGGAACGTCATCTCGCTATACAACCACCCCCGACAGGAACTGAACCCCGACATATTCGAATTTGCTGCCTCGCTGGACCATTGTGTAATCGCCGGCGACTTTAATGCACGGAGTATGACCCGAAGTGACAGTAAAAACAACAAGAACGGTATCGTACTAGATCATATTATTGACACTCTCCCCCTCGTTCATATTCACAACACCCTACCCACGTTTATCGGCCATTCAGGCTCTTCAACGCCCGATCATATACTAATATCGGAAGATTTGATCAATTACTTTGAACCGAGGGCGTATATCGGCACAACTGTCACCTCGGATCACCTCCCGCTTGTCGTCGACGTTGCGATACCGACGCACCGACAACTGCCTACGAGGAGAATCGTCACGGCCTTCGGGCGGGCTGACTGGGCGTCCTTCGAGAGCCAGATCGAGAATGCAGTTCACAACATCAGGACGGAGCCGGCGAACGAGGAAACTCTAACTCAAGCAGTGGCAGATTTCACTTCGGCAATACAGCGCTCGGTGAGTAACTGCATACCTACTTTAACGCTATTAATCAGACCTGAGCGTCCCCCGTTGCCGAGCAGCATCATTGCTCTGATCAGGGAGAAGCGAAGGCTCTATCGGCGGTTTCTCGTTGCACGCGATCCGCGACTGAAGACGGAGTGGAACAGAATGAACGCTCTGATTCGGTTACGAATCAGGGCGTTCAAAGAAAAGCAGTGGACCGACACTTGCGCGAAGCTCGATTACAGAAACGGGGCAGCTTTTTGGCGGAAATTTAGAAATTTAACCGGGCAAAAAACTCACAAACCCATCAATATTGTAAAAAACGGGCTTCCTATCCTTGATGACGAAATCAAAGCGAATGAATTCGCCAATTTACTGAAAGGAATACATACAGTCAACGAAGACCCGTCCTTTGATCGAGCACACCGCGAACACGTCGATAAATCTGTAAACAACTTCCGTAATTCGCTTCGCGCAGGGTCGTTCCCCCACTCCGAAAGTTTTACTTCGTCTGAAGTCGCGGCTCTTTTAAGGACCACAAAGAGATCGGCCCCGGGACCCGATATGATCACCTGGCTTATCCTTTCACATCTCCCTCCCCCTGCAATAGACACCCTCACCAATATTTACAACCTTTCTTTAAATATATCCATTTTCCCGTCTTCCTGGAAAAAAGCCAGCGTGATCATGATCCCCAAACCGGGCAAGGACGCATCATATCCGTCAAACTATCGGCCGATCTCTTTGCTGGACACCCTTGGAAAGTGCTTCGAGAAGCTGCTGAGAGACCGCCTGCTATCTTACTGTGAAGAGCATGATGTTGTTCCGGAAGAACAAGCGGGATTCCGAGCACGCCACTCAACGTCGGATCCCGTTCTACGTCTACATTGCGACGTGGCAGATTCTTTAAACAAGAATCATTGCACGCTCGCCGCGATGCTGGACGTGGAGCGGGCTTTCGATTCTCTCTGGCATAATGCTTTGATTTTTAAGCTTCTGGTGCTCGGATTCCCGCGATACTTAGTCGCGATTGTATGCAGTTATCTCACCGGGCGCTGCTCACGCGTCCGAATTAATAACTCGTTTTCTGTGGAGTTTCCTCTGGACGCTGGTGTCCCCCAGGGTGCGGTGCTCTCTCCGCTGCTATATATCATATTCACAGCCGACATCCCGCGAAGTTCGAACACGCAATTGGCACTCTATGCAGACGACACCGCCTATTGGGCATCTGCGCGAAACGCGGAAGTAGCAGCGAGGAGAGTGCAGCAAGCACTGGACGCATTCTCGTTTTGGACCCGAATCTGGCGCATCAAGGTCAACCCGACGAAGACCCAGACGATTCTCTTCAGGCATGCTGCAAGATCCAGCTCCAGGCAGTTTATCGAACGTGGCGCGGCTATCAAACTTGGAGGAAAATGGGTGCACCCGGGACCGACGGCCGACTATCTGGGCGTCCGTTTTGATAAACACCTATCCTGGAAGCCAGAAGCGGTAAGAACACTGAAACAGCTTAGAAGCCGCTCTGCTCTTTTGTTTAGGTTGCGCGTGGGTATTAAGGGTTGCTCTACGAGAACGCTTCTCTTTACCTACCGCACCTTCGTCCGCCCGGTTGCCGAGTTCCGTTGGCCAGGATTCATAGCGTCGGTTAAGACCATTCAGAACCTCGCGGCCGCAGAAAGACGCCTGTTGCGCGTCATCCTTCGGGTACCGTACAACCGCAGCTCAGCACAGACGTACGCGGCGGCCGGTTTCGAAGACAACACGATCGCGCATCGCCTCATCCGCCGCGGAGCTCGGTACATCGAGCGGCGAACGGAAGACAGACCAGAGTTTCTTGCTGCTCTGGAACCATCCCAGTCCCGCCCACGCAACCCCAAAATTGCCCGCGCCATAAAAGCGCGCCAACACCTCAACCCCCTGGAGGCCCTACGAGCCCTACTGCAAGCCGTCGACGCCGGAGAGACGCCCTGGATGCCCGACATCGAACACGATCCCGGATAGGTGTGGGTACCGCGACGCGCATAACACACCTGACGACATCGCATCCACCGCAGTCTCGAGCCACATTTTGACCGGGACGCCCACGGCAAACGCCCATTGATTTTGCCGGAAAGCCGGGGTCCAGATAGACAACACCCTTACGGAGAACAACCCCCTTGCAGCCCATTACGCTACAGAATATTCCCGAATAACATCCAAAGTATCGATTTACAATATGCACCCCCCATTGCCCCCCCCAGGGCCATATATATATATATTTGATGATTGATAATTAAAATATTTTTGAAGTTTCTTTAAATTGTAAATGTCCAAAAAACATCGTATATGATGTATGCATTTTTTTTTTTTTTTACCAACCCATGCTATGTACATATGATTGTATTTTTTTTTCAATTCTATATGCACAATGTAATACCAGCGCTGAAGAGGCCACGCAGGCCTAGAACGGCGCTGTTATAGGATTAAGATATTGAAATGTATATATACAATATATTAGAAAAAATAAAGAACTTTAAAAATGAAATGAAATGAGAATTGTAATATAACTTACATACAGAACGAATCGGCCGCAGGACGCCCGAGACCGCAACAACCGCGTCGAACTCGTCCTACCCCACCACCTCCCCCTACTCTACCCCCCGCTACACCTCCTCCATCTACCCCTACACCATCACCTCCCCCAACACCGTCACCTCGCACAACACCCACACCTCCCCCAACACCATCACCCCCCCCCTACCTCTCCTTCCTGCTCCACATTAAATACAATGTTCCAAAATTTATAAAATAAATAAATTGTTTTTGTAGTAAAAAAAAATAGCCTATTTAATAAAATAAGTTTTTAAAAAAAAATGTGTTGCCATTTATTTCTGATAACCGTGAAACCTATAGTTCAATCTTATTCACAAATACATAATATTTCGAAAGATCTAGTTATAAAAATATCACATCAACAAAAAGTGGAGTACAATAAAGAAATATACCGTAATAGAAAAAAGAAAAGAAATATTACTATTATTAATTTTTCTGATTGAAAATAGTTTTTTAAATTTAATAGGAATTTTTACAAACAAATATTTGGGTGCAGTATGGGTAGTCCTTTTAGCCCCTGCATAGCAAATTCGTTTTAATAATTTGATTGAACACTGCTTAAACAAACTCTATTTTTAATTTTTTTAAAATAAAGTGAACTAAACCTTTGGCATATCTAACATTCACAACCAATATTTACAATTTACAAGTGTAATTAAAAATAAGAATAGTATCCCATTTTTTATTATTAATTAGTATTAAAATTATTAAAGATAATAATTCAATGTACACTAAATGGTATAGAAAACCATATATTGCTCTAACAGAATAATTACTTATTATTCAACGATTTCAAATTTAAGAAATAAAGCAATGATTTTACCGAGTGAGATATACTAAACTGAAATTTTAAACAAAATCAAAGATATGTGCATATTGAACAAATATCCTCTAACACTGAAAAACCACATATTGAATAAGAAGACGTTGACAAAACACAATAATAATTAAAATGTCAACAATAATAATAAAGTTTTCTCTATTACATACATCCTTGCATTATCTAACAAAGTCTAAAAATAATTAACAATATTTACTAATTGTAAAGTAATCTAAAAAAATAATTGCTGATACTGTTATTCAATATGTATATGACACGAAACATTATTAAAAAACAAAAAAAAAATAACATCTATAAAATATAAGTTAGAACGATGGCAGGAGATGGCAGATATACAGATCCCATTTGATTTGATTATTCTAACACAAAGATGTAGGATATTGATAACAATTATAAAAAAGATTGATGAAAGAGATGATATATGTATTAAACAAAATTATAATATAGCAATTAACATTAACACTGAGATAGAAAACCTCAGTAGGATGTACTCTTACTTGATTATTTTTAATTTTAACAAGTAACGCCTTTTCTTTTATTAGGAGATAAATTTAAAATTGACTAGACCATATATAAAAGGTGTTGCAAACAGGTATTACAGAATATTAAAAGACGTCTAACGAATGACAGTATATCAAAAATGGTACTACTATTTTTTTTTTATTTATTTCTGTTCTGTTTTATTGTGTCTGTATGTTTTATAATATCATGTATTTCAATAATAATCTTTTAAATTTTTGGTGTAAGTGTTTTGTTTATTTTATTTCATTATTTACAAGCATTAGTGAGTTCTTTTTATGTTAATTTATAATATTAATTTGTATTAATAATAAATGTAAAATTAAGACATTGTTGTTACTATTATTCATATTATTTTTAATGTTACTATGTACTTGTTAGAGTAATTGTTCTTCGTTTTTTGTTATTCTGACAGTCCTCGCCTGATGAAGGTTTGATATTAAAAACCAAAACACGTTGCGGGATTGATGTTTAATATATTCCACAACAGGACCTTTTTCCAGGAAATCATTTCGTCATATTCACACATAACATATGCACCAAGAGTTACATTTCTAATATGAAAGACTTGACTCCAGGTACTCTGGTAAACAGCTAAAAAGTAACATGGAACAATTATATATTAGGAAAAGATAGATACATACTACTACTTACATTGATACATGTCCCCATTAAAAAGTGAATATTAAAGTACTCCTACAAATAAGGTTCGTTGATACGAAACAATGTTTCTGAACTGTCTCATGATTTGTTATTCCAGAGTAATAAGATTGTTCTTTTCACACTGACAACACTTTTAATTTGGAGATGAATATCTTCGTTTTGAATTATAAATTGCTTTCTGGTCTCTCTGAAATTGATAATTTATATAAAATATATTTGTGTAAATGATTCAACGTACCTCTTCCATTATCCCTTGTTTTTTTATAATAAACAGTCTCTATATCCTGGGATACAACTCGAGGACTTCAATTACTTTTACTCTTCCTGGTATTTCAGATGACCGATACTTGTTTGAATCTCATGAACTGGACAGTTATGAACAGTTCTGATCATATCCGGGACCCGTATCCGCATTTACACATATTTCGCACCATTGTACTACGATTTCAATCTTGAACATTACATAAAACGACACTTTTTATTCAATGTTCTCGACGTTGACATATAACCTATTCTGCAGATTCAAAAAATCAATACCGCACAACGAAAACACGAGCGCGTGGTGCGCCGTGATGTATGCGCACTGTAATTGTGAATCCAAAGAGAGTGAGACTTATGCGACTCCTGTATTGTCTATCTCAACCTCTCCGTTACGCGCTGGCCAATATTAAAAGTATAGGCACTAGCAGTATATCCGGTACATCCAGTATATATCTTTATATGTATATGGTGGTAGTAAAATATCTCTTTTATCGAATTGTATCTAAATGGTATTTTAAATTACGAGAAACTCACAACATAATCTAATACCAGTGTCAATACGATCTTTATGATCGTTTTCGTACTGAATTGTTCAGAAAATTACGAATGAGAACCATATAAGAACGGACACATAACCTACAATTAATAATGTCGACTATAGAGGAAAGACTACAAATGAAACGCGTTCCAATAGACAAATGGTCATCTAGGGAACAGCTATGCCTAGCTTCGGCGGTGGTTCGCAGCGGCGATCAAAATTGGATGTCCGTCAGCCGGGCCTTGAAGCCGTTCGCTGAGCAGAACCGACCCCCCGATTGGTTCTCGCAGAAGAACTGTGCTGCCCAGTACAACCTGTTGTTAGAGACAGTGGAAACGCCGAAGAGGAAGAAACGGGTGTCCGGGAATGAAATCAGCACTATCATGACTCCAGGAGAGGCGATAGTGCAAAATTTGACACAGAAGAGGAAAGAAGAGTTAGCCGTTATTATAGAGGAAGAGCGGAAGCAATTACTGCAGTTGCAGGAGGAAATGGAGTTAATACGGAGCGGTAAAGCAACTGATGAACAGATTGAAATGTGGACGGAAGAAATGCAGTCTTATGAGAAGCAAAAAGATCAAGACGCTGTTGACTATTCAAACTGGCTGAAACAGAGGGAGCAAAGGAAGTTGGAGATGGAAAGGGTTTTCAGACCGGGTTCTACGTTTACTCAGAGGAAGCTGTCGTTAGAAGAGGAGACTGTAATCAAGCAAGAGTCTGAGGATTGTACGACGCAAGAAGCAAAGCCCGTTTTATCACCGCTGTTAACGAGTTTGTTGAAAACTCCTAGCCAAGCACCGTCAATTCTACACACCGTCAACGCTAGTCAATCGTCTCCTACAATCGCTAGTTTATTGAATACATCTGCCAGCGTTCCAGTTTCTCCTGGAATTCAACAGCTCGTCAGTATTGCGATAAGCCAGGAACCAAGCACGGTAGTAAAAGATAAAGAACCTGTAATGGATAGTGACACAGTTAAAACGGCTGTAATAGAGGAACAGATACTGGAAAGTGAAGAAGAGAAAACGATTTTAAAAGTGGAAAAGGATGAAACAAGCAGTTCTCTAGATACGGATGAATCTAACTGTACAGTGGATAAGGAACAACTTCCACCGTTAGAACCCATACCGGAAAAGGAGGATGAGTCTTCCAGCGATGTTGAAATAAAAGAAGAAAAAACGAGTCCAGAAGCTGTAGAAGAAGCGGAAGAAATAGATGATGAAGACGAGGATTTGGATCAAGAGAATCAAAAAGATGATTCTGAAAAGGAAGTTTCAAAGAAAAATATTAAAGAGAAAGATGTCTATGACTTTGACACTGAAAAGAGCACTGAAAGCACAGAAACAGAAAAAGATGACACTAATAGTTCTGAAAGTGAAGCTTTGAAAGAACCTGAAACCAATATTGTTAAAGCTGAACCAATCGAGAACGTTTGTGTTGCTGTAAAGAAAGAGGAACCACAACATGGCTCAGTGGAAATCGTTGAAGTTATATTTGATGAAGATGACAGCGATAAGGATGAGGCCAATAAAATTTCCGAAGTTATTCATAATTCTGTCCGAGAAAAACTTGAGGAAACTGCGACGATTCATCCCGACATGAAAAAAGATACATCTGTGTATGATGAATACGATTTTGATGATAAGAAGCCTGAAGATAATATGAATGCTGTAGATATTAATATTGAATCAGCTGAAACACCAACACAAAAGACGTTCCCTGAATACACCGAAGCGTGCTTCGATGATATGCAAATTGAAGTAACAAAGCTCGATAAATCAGGAAAAGCAAAGCGGGATTACTCGCGAAAAAAAATAAAAGAGGAGAAGGATATTGATATTCTATCGGCTGTGGAGAAGGCTGTTCACTCGGCTGTTGAGGAAAGTGAAGTTACAGAGGAAACTGGCTCAGACAGCGACAAAAAATCCGATAAGGTTTTAAAATTGAAACAGGAGGAGCGTTCGAATAGTCCATGGACTGAAGAAGATGAAACTCCATTCGGGGTGAAAACCCGAAGGAGATATTCAACCCCAGCCACTCCGGTTGATTCTGTCCCGAACTCACCGGCATCGAGCAGCTTCGACGTCGACGACCGGGAATACCGTACTTGGAAGAAATCGGTGATGCTCGTCTACAGTCGATTGGCCGCTCACAAATGCGCGTCTCTGTTTCTGAAACCGATCACCGACGATCAGGCGCCCGGTTATCACGACGTCATTTACCGTCCGATGGATTTGCAAACGATAAGAAAGAATATCGAAAACGGAACCATTCGCACCACCATAGATTTCCAACGTGAAGTCCTGCTCATGTTCAACAATGCCATCATGTACAACAAGACCAACACGCCTGTTTATAACATGGCACGGCAGATGCAGCAGGAGGGATTGCAGCAGATACAAATATTGCTGCAGGCTCAGGCTCAAGAAACGCCGGTCAGGAGGGAGACGAGGACGAGTGAGTCTGGACTCAAGCGGAAGCGTTTGCAAGACGAGTTCACAAGTCGAAATAAGAAGAGGAGGGATGACTGATATTAAATTAACTGTCATAATAATAACAATAACTCTAGTTTTTGTCACTCATATAAATTACATAAATAACAGTATCAATAAATGGAACAATCATAATGATTATGATATAAATTATTTTGTATTTTTCATATTAAATATAAATATATGTTGTAAAGTTGTTTTATTATTTTACATGCCCATTGTTATGCATTATTTAGATCAGAGGTGTCCAAATATTTTGCCATAAGGGCCAATATGAATATATAAATTATAAACTCATTATAATTAAGATGGCATTGAATTTATTTTTTTCTAAATTAATACAGATAATAAAGTAAATTTTAACATAGATATTAAAAGTCTTCACTGGCCGGATGAAATTGCACGGCGGACCGTAGTTTGGACCATAGAATTATTCTTTATGCTTTGGACAC
>JAWQRP010005866.1:0-10265 GCA_033557875.1 Quadriops clusia
GTATCCACTGATTACGTTTTTACTATGCACATAAAGGGTATGTAAATTTTACAATTGTTTACATATCCTCTGATTCTTTAAACTTGCAAAGGAGAAACGTGAACTGAAACGTTCAGTGCAGGCTGGGTAAGTACCTATTGTTTCGCAAATTACTCCTCATTTTACGCCTAGGTATAAAGTTTATCAAGTAAAGCCAAGACATTTAGACGACATCGTTTTCCTCGATGAATTCGGAAAAAATGCTTCAAGAGGGTCCATTTTGTCACATCACCAAGACTTCCCGGTCAACTTAATGATTGCTCCCAAGTATCAGCAAGAAACTTTGGCCACTTTTGACGGAATGGGTATTCCATACGAACTTGTAGTTGAAAATGTTGAATCGTAAGTATGCACCCAAAAATAATTCAATTTACCATTGCCCACCTCTATATTTCGTGCAGAATATTTGAAGCCGAGAGGATTGAACAAAACCTGGCACCAAGAACGATATCAGGAAAAATCGGTTTTGAGAAGTATCATCGATATGGAGATGTAAGAAATTATAGCGAATGAAACTCAATTCAAACCATTCCGTTTTGTTATAGATTGAAGTATACCTGAAGCGCCTGGCTAAAGATTATCCCAAGATTGTACAAGTGAATTCTTTAGGTAAAACATACGAAGGAAGAGATTTAAATATCATCAAGATATCTACAGGAGGGGGAGTAAAACCAGCAATATTGATAGATGCAGGAATTCATGCTCGAGAGTGGATTGCTCCACCAGTCGCTTTGTATATTATTAATCAGTTAGTGGAAAATAGTACGAACTGCAGATTGCTAGAAAACGTGGACTGGTATATCATTCCTGTTTTAAACCCTGACGGCTATGAGTATTCGCATACCAGTGTAAGTATTAATGTCTTTTTTTAAATATGAATGTCTTCTCTCAATATCTATTAAACTTTTTTTTCTGAAGGGGAAGCGATTATGGAGAAATACGCGAAAAATATTTCCAGAATGCAAAGGTAAAGAACACGATGGAGTGAATGCAAACCGTAATTTTGATTTTAATTGGAAATGGGGCAATCCATGTTCTGAAAATTTTAGTGGACCTAAACCTTTCTCAGAGTCTGAAACAGAATCACTGAAAAATTTTGTTCTTTCGAAAATGCCATCTCTCAAGTTATATATCTCTTTCCATAGTTATGGTAATTTGTTACTGTATCCTTTTGCCTCCACCGGAGAACCTGTACAGAATGAAAAAGAATTAAAAACGTTAGGGAACAAGGTTAGGGATGCGATTGAGAGACAGCATGGAACTATATATAAAGTAGTGACACCTTATAAACAATTCGGACAACCTGTTCGCGGTTCTAGTATGGACTGGATGAAAGGAGTCGCTAATGTAGATTTAACGTACACTTTTGAGCTACCTTCTAATAAATTTGGTTTTGAATATCCTCCTTCAAAAATTAGGTCTGTTGTTGAAGAGATATGGTTAGGAATAGAAGTATTTCACGATTATATACAAAATATGTATTATACGTTCTAAATTTTACTATTATAAATCCCTGAACTTAGTACTGGTGTATTATGTATTACTCCCTGCATTCTTCGATTAAAGTTGAAAACATCGTATATGGTAACTATTAATAAACTACGAACTATTCTAATAAGAGAAATATTGGTAATTTCAATACACATATTAAATACTGAACTAACAAATCATAGTTTTTCAACAAATTCGTTCATATGTCATAAGTGTTTGGTCTTTGTTGGGTGAGTTAACGTACTAATTAGGGATATTTTTAAAAACTGGTCAACTAAATTATTCCTTTAACTACGGCTGGCGTCAATAGACGACGCGACAAAACTTTCATGGTCTGCACCCTTAGCCGAAAAAAAAACATAAAACTTCTGAATACTGGCTGGTCAACAGATTCAATTATTACCAGTAGCTGTATCCCCAATTCCTTACGAGAGATACGTTTATTCAACTATTGCGTTCAGTTCACGGGTGTCAGATAATGGCAATGTATTGAGAAAAATAAGAACAATATTTGAAGGATTGAATTAAAAATTTTAATATTTTTCAAGCTTTTCAAAAACTAGTTAAAGAAGAATCTCTGTTATTATTCAAAAGTAGGTACTCACTTTAAACAATTCTTTCATCGTAGGGACATCAATTCAAATGTAATTCTTCATAAGCCAAAGAGTACTTTAGCAACGAACAAGTTATCTTTAGGCACTGTCTGCCAGCCAAATTACAAACAAGCTTCATTGCCAGTGAGAAAGTCGGAGATACAAGTTGTGTTCGTCAAAAATGAATGGTTTTCTGTGGTGGTGCATTGCACTTTCGCATTTTTAAGGAGCCACCTAAACTGTCATGTGCAAACTCCACAGCATCGGATAAATCAGATTTCCTAAAATGAATGAATTTTATTTAACGGTTTGAGCAATCAACTATGAAGGATTCTAGTCTGACGGCGGATGGTATAGCAGGGTTCCTGAGGATGGCTTCAGTCAAGTTGCTTTATGTAGATATGTGCTACATGATGTGAAAAATACTTCAGATAGTGAATAAGAAAGAAAAAACGTTCTAATTGTATGAGTTATATAAATCTTTGACCTTTTCCGTGTACATTGTATGAATCACGGGTATGTAAGCATCCCCACCGAGTGTCGCTGGAATGCTGCATAAAACTTAAAGCTTGACAAATCGAAGAAAATGCCCTACTACCTGTTCAGCGAGCGGAACTGCTGTAGTCACCTGTGAGCACTCACGAAAATTCAAAGTTCAAAACCACCAAAACAACAATAGTCCTAACATTCAAATTGAAACAGTCAAATATATACTCAAATATTCAGAAACTTTAAATCCAAATTAATACAATAAGCATAAATCAAATTCAAAGGTTCACAAACCCTGTGAACTAATATCCCAATCCTAAACAAAGAAAGTTTGATATTCAGAACTCCCGTTTCTTCTTTCGCCTTTTCAAAAATAGGTCCACCATAAATAAAATTACCAAACATTGTCCACCAAAAGCTAGCACGATTCGAAAACGCTTTACCATAATCATTGGGTATAATCACAGATATATGTGGTATAATCAAACCCAAGTAGAATGTGCTTTACAGAAAAAAACTGAAATTAAAATATTTGGCAACCAAGTTGCGAGATCAGGGTGGTCGCGTTTCTCACTTATTCTAAGAAACGTAAAGTGTACTTGAAAAATAGAAGCTATGCTATTTCCAATAAGAGATAAGTAAATATATTACTCTATAATAGGAAATTACGTAGGAGTAAACAGGGTTTCTACTTCTAAACAATACTACAACGTCGACAAGGCGTCCTAAAGACGATGACATCACGAGCAAAATATTAAGAAAAGTACGATAAACGAGCAAATTGGATTGATATTCTTCTTTACGGGCAGTAGTTATAGCTCAAAGCAAGGAAACAAGATGTTAAGGTTTCATCAAAGAAGATTAAGAAAAACCTACGCAGTTTGCTGTAAGAGATTTTCCCATTGGAAAATTTATGTAAAAATGAAATTGCGAAGTTGTAATTTTTTAAAGAAGAGCCCCGTTGCAGCTGTAGAGTCGCAATATCTGTTCGTGATTTCTAAACGCACGGTTTAAGTACAAAATTTTTGAAGTATTAATTTATGTCACCCATGCGCGACGTAAATTAATACGTTAAACTTGGCCTTAGAAATAAGTTGCTATAAAAGATGAGCGTTTTATTTTCCCCATTTACTTTCAAGAATGCATTCAGTATTAGTGCTACTAACAGTGTTTCTTCCTGGACTCTTGTCAAAATTAGTAAATTATGAAGGGTAAGAAACATTTTTCATGGTATTTCTTTTTCCTCATTACTCCTATTTTACAAATAGGTATAAAGTTTATCAAGTGAAACCAAGAAATTTTGACGACATCCTATTTCTCGATGAACTCGGAAAAAATGCTTCGAGAGGCTACATCTTGTCAGATCATCAAGACTTCCCGATCAGCTTAATGATTGCTCCTAACTATCAACAAGAATCTCTAAACACTTTAAACCAGAGGAATATTCCACACGAACTTGTAATTGAAAATGTTGAATCGTAAGTACGCAAATAAAAGTTAATTCGTGAAATCTAAACCCAGTAAATTGTAATATAGGTTAATAAAAGAAGACATTAATCTTGTTGAATTTATTTAAATTTGATTACAGTACATTTTGGTACTTACTTGAACCCACATATGTTTAAAACAATAGCACCTAAAGGAGATTCGAAAAAATCGAAAACATAGTGTATTAAAATTGTAGCAAGTTCAAAGTTTACTCGTCTTTCCTTTTTTTTGTAGAATATTAGAAGCCGAGAGAATTGAACAAAACCTGGCACCAAGAACGATACCAGGAAATATTAGTTTTAAGAAGTATCATCGATATAGTGATGTAAGGAAGTATATCGAATTAAAGTATATCGGAAAACTATTTAGTTTTTTTACAGATGGAAGCATATCTGAACCGCCTGGCTAAAGAATATCCCAAGATAGTTCAAGTGAATTCCTTAGGCAAAACTTACGAAGGAAGAGATTTAAATATGATCAAGATATCTACAGGAGGTAAAGTAAAACCAGCAATATTGATAGACGCAGGAATTCATGCACGAGAATGGATTGCTCCTCCAGTCGCTTTGTATATTATTAATCAATTAGTGGAAAATAGTACGAATTACAGATTTCTAGAAAACGTAGATTGGTACATCATTCCTGTTTTAAACCCTGACGGCTATGAGTATTCGCATATCAAGGTAAGTGTTATTTTCTTTCCTGAATATTTGTTTTACTTTTTTTTTAAGGAGAACCGGATGTGGAGAACTACGCGTAAAATAATTCCAGAATGCAAAGGTAAAGGAGTCGATGGAGTGGACGCAAATCGTAATTTTGATATTGAATGGATAAGTGAATTTCCATGTACAATTGTATACAGTGGACCCGAACCTTTCTCAGAATCCGAAACTAAATCTCTGAAAACATTTGTTCTTTCTAAAATTCCAGCTATCAAGTTATACTTATCATTCCATAGTACTGCTCAGGCGATATTGTATCCTTGGGGTTTCAGTGGAAAACCGGCACCAAATTTACAACAATTGAAAGCTTTAGCAAACAAAGTTAAGGATGCGATTAAGAGACACCATGGAAGTATATATCTAGTTGGAAGCAGTTTCGAAATCATACCAGGTATGCGTAGAGGTACTAGTAGAGATTGGATGGCAGGAGTTGCCAATATAGATTTAGCGTACACCTTTGAGCTACCAGGTGAGAAAGGATTGGGATTTGTATATCCTCCTTCGAAAATTTTGTCGGTTGTGGAAGAGGTATGGTTAGGAATCGAAGTCTTTCACGATAATATCCAAAAGAAATATTACACATTCTAAATATGATGCACCTATATATATTCATATATCAATAAAGAAATAGCTGAGTATAATATTGGTCTATTATTATATGTATTACTCCTTACATTTTTCATACAAATTGAAAATAAAACGTATACTAAATAAAAAAAAAGTTAAAAATCGAATAATAGAAACAATGGGAATTGACAAATATCAATATCACCAGAAGCATTTTAATAGTGTTACTAAATATTAATAAACTAGGAATGGGTCTACTATAATTGCAGAAATACTGTTTAACAAACATTAATTTACGTACAAATATTAATTACTAAAATTGCAATTCATACAGATTTTTAACAAATTGGTTTTATCCGTCATACATGTTGGTTCTTTTTTTGGGTAAAGCAGTGCAACATGGTTTTTGTTGTTTACAGGTATTTAAATTGTGAACATATTGCGTCATTCCAGGAAAAATACAAAAATTTTATAGCCGAATTGCGTTTATTAAAAATTATCTCTAATATGGTTCACATAATACTGAATATTACATGTAATGTTTTCGTGATTTTTAAACGCACGACTTTAGAAAAAATGTTTGAAATACCTACTGTAAATTAATAAATTAAGTTTGAATTACAAACAACATGCTATAAAAGTTGGGCGTCTTGTATTTCTATTTACTTTCAAAAATGAACTCAATATTAATGCTACTAACAGTGTTCCTTCCTGGGATCTTGGCAAAATTAGCAAATTATGAAGGGTAAGACATGTATTCTTGATGAAGATTACATTCTATTCCTCATTATACACGAAGTTTATCACTTAAAACCAAGAAATTTAAACGACATCCTATTTCTCGATGAATTTAAAAGAAATGCATCAAGAGGCTGCATCTTGTCAGATCACCATGGCTTCTCGGTCAACTTAATGATTGCACCTAAGTATCAGCAAGAAAGTTTGACCACATTAGAACGGAAAGCTATACCACACGAACTTTTAATTGAAAATGTTGAATCGTAAGTACACAGCTAAAAATAGTTCAATTTGGCATTACTCGAATTTTCTTCTGCTGCAGAATATTAAAAGCAGAAAGAAACTGCATCTGGACAAATCAGCTTTGAAAAGTATCATCGATATGGAGATGTAAGAAATTAAATGGAATTAAAGTGAATTTAACGAAAACCATATATCGTTTTGTTATAGATTGTTGCGTACCTGAAGCGCTTGGCTAAAGATTATCCCAAGATACATAGTTCAAGTGATTTCCTTAGACAAAACTTACGAAGGAAGAGATTTAAATATGATCAAGATATCTACAGGAGGGAGAGTAAAACCAACGATATTGATAGATGCAGGAATTCATGCACGAGAGTGGATTGCTCCTCCAGTCGCTTTAACCAATTAGTAGAAAATAGTACAAATTACAGATTTCTAGAAAACGTGGATTGGTACATTATTCCTGTTTTAAACTCTGATGGCTATGCATATTCTCATGAAAAGGTAAGTGTTCTTTTCTTCCCTGAATATTAGTTAAACTTTTCTTTCTGAAGGGGAAGCGACTGCGGAGAAATACGCGTAGAATATTTCCAGAATGTAAAGGTAAAGAACACAATGGAGTGAACGCAAATCGTAATTTTGATTTTAAATGGAAACCGAATGTGCCATGTACTTCAAACTATGGCGGGCTCGAACCGTTTTCAGAGCCTGAAACTATAGCATTGAAAAATTTTGTTCTCTCCAAAATACCTGCTATCAAGTTATATATTTCTTTCCATAGTCCTGCTGGTAATAAGTTAATGTATCCTTGGGCCAACACTGGAAAACCTGCACAAAATGTAAGAGAACTAAATACACTGGCCTGCAAAATTAAGGGAACACCTACGAGCGAGCAAAAATTTCGGTCATTTTCAAGACTCTGTAACTCAGAGCTTAATGACCATCCAAAAATGTTATACATATCATTTTAAAGGGAAAACTTTCCACTTTTTGATGTCTTAAGCAAAAAGTTTCTATTTCTTAAGAAACGCCCCTTTTCCACATGAGAAATGAAAAACCGAAATTTTTCTGTCAAATTTTCAAATTTTAAACACGTCCACGGGCGCCAATGATTTTTCTGATTAGCTTCTCCAATTGCATCTTGTAGCATGAACTTTTCTCTATGTGTTCAACTTTAATTAATTTTTTTGTGACAATTTTAAAGTAACCTATTGACAATCAAAGAAAAAATCGCACCTTTGTCTTTTGTCAGTCGTAACTTCCGGTAGCAAATAATAATATGCAGTTAGACTACGGCATAAAAAATCTAAAGACATTCTTTCCAATGATGTTGAATGCAATTTTTCATAGCTTGACTTTTTATTAGGTTAATTTCGTTCAAAAATATCCTTGAAATTTACAAATTCGCCGGACCGTATAAAAACTGTGGCCACATCGAGGACAATGTGCGATAACATTGCGATGTTTACGTTTTTTATAAGTAAACCTATCAGTAAAACATTTGCAGAATTTCAAGACGATCAAAAAAAATGTATTCTTTGTGTCCCTACGTTTTAAAAGATGAACACCCTTCATAATCAGCCTGTGAAGGTAAAAATCTTAATGCAATGAGGAACCGTGTGAGCGTTCATTTGAAAAGGGGTTTCAAGGCAAGAGATACTGCCATTTCAATATTGAGTGGAAAAGGACTTTGTTTACACGGTAGCGATGGCCAAACAAATGAATCTGTTCGATACAATGTCCCATGTTGTTCGGAGCAGCAACCGACCAATAATCTTTGAGGTACACTTTGAAATTTACATTTGATTGGTCATTCGTTGCTCAGATCGGTTCTATCTTTTTTTTTCTTTTTTTTAAACTCATTTATTTAACGTCGGCCTATTTCCGCATCAAAGGTCAATCACCGACGCCAGAGATTAGGACCACAACTTCTGGGAATTTAGCCAATGCCAGGATTTCCACCTGGTCATTGTGTTCTTCAACGTGAGCGTGGATTATACCGACAACACACGGGACCCCCGGCTTTACATCGCTTCCGGACGATGAGGCACTCAAACATTTTTTCCTAATCAGAAAAATCATCCCCGTGGGTGGGGTTCGAACCTACGACCCCTAGGCTACCAACGACGACAAGGACATTCTATCGAACAGGCCAAACGTCTGGTGTCATCGGGGCGAGCGATATGACGAAAATCAAATTTTGGATTGGGAGTTTAAAGTCGAAATTTCATTGAAATTGACGCACCGGGAGGTTGTCCTCGCTTTGAAAACCCCTTTTAAACGAACCCTCACACTGCCACTCATTGTCTGTAAGATTTTCACCTTCACTGGTCGATTATGAAGGATGTTCACCTTTTAAAACGCAGGGGCTAAAGGAAAACATTTTTTGATCGTCTTTAAACTTTACCCATGTTTTACTTATAGGTTTTACCTATAAAAAACGTTAACATTACAATGTTAACGTCCATGTCCTCAATGTGCCTACAATTTTCGTAAGGTCATTTTTGAACGAAATTAACCCAATAAAAAAGTCAAGCGATTAAAAATTGTAATGAACTAAATTGTAAAGCATGTCCGAAGATTTCTTATGCCGTAGACTAAATGCATATTGCTATTTGCTACCGGAAGTTACGACTGTCAAAAGACAAAGGGACGATTTTTTCTTTGATTGTCAATAGGTTAGTTTAAAATTGTCATAAAAAAATGAATTAAAGTGGAACGCATAGAGAAAAGTTCATACTACAAGATGCAATTAGAGAAACTAATCAGAAAAAATCATTGGGGCCCGTGGACGTGTTTAAAATTTGAAAATTTTACGGAAAAATTTTAGTCTTACGTTTCTCATATGGAAAAGAGGGGTTTCTTAAGAAATAGAAACTTTTTGCTTAAAACATCAAAAAGTGGAAAGTTTTTCTTTTAAAATGATACGTATAACATTTTTGAATGGTCATTAAGCTCTGAGTTACAGAGTCTTGAAAATGACCGAAATTTTTGCTCGTCCGTAGGTGTTCCCTTAATTTTGCAGGTCAGTGTAGCTTAGCTAACGACACGTCGTAATTTTTCAGTTATTGTGTTTGGACAAGGAGTAATACTGAAAATAATAAACAGAAATAATGCTAATCAATACATTTATTGACATTTAAATAAAATTATTTTACATTTTAGAACTCATAATATTTCTTTCTGATTTTTCGTGAAAAACTTTGATTCCCAACCAAATCTCTTCAACAACAGGGCGAATTTTCGAAGGAGGATATACAAAACTAAGACACTCATTGCCCTTGGGTAATTCAAAGGTGTACGCTAAATTTATATTTGCAACACCTTTCATCCAATCCATACTAGTACCACTAGCATGATATAATAGCTTTCTAAAAGTTCCTACGTTCGTCAAGCAATTAAGAAACACCATGGAAGTATATATAAAATAGGAACTTTTAGAAAGCTACCCAAGTAACACAAATAGTTATATAATAGCTGAGAAAACGTTTTCTCGACAATTTAATAAACCAGAAGTTTTATAAAAATGTCTTGAAAACGTTTATTCGACGCTTATATAACGCTTTTACACCCCAAATAGGCGCAGGTTATAAAGCAATCTTATTATATTAAAGTAATACAAAAAGTTATATAATTGCCGAGAAAACGTTTTCTCGGCAAATTAATAAACCAGAAATTTTATAAAAATGTCTTGAAAACGAGTATTCGACCCTTATACAACCTTTATACACCCAAAAGGTTATAAAGGTGTTTTACTATATTAAAGTGTATCTTAACACATTTATAAAACCATTTTGAGTTTGATAGGTATCCTGCTGTTACTTCTATATAACAATTTTTATTTATAATGGTAATCTTAATATCTCTTATAAGACAATTTTGCATCTTACGAAAT
>JAWQRP010005867.1:0-10261 GCA_033557875.1 Quadriops clusia
AACTACTTCATATCCATGGAATGCAATAATAAAATTGTATACGTACGTAATAAAGATTTTACTAATATATATTGCAATTTATTTTTGAAGACACTGTCAAATTTTAAGGTTAATCAAGGTTTAATCGGCCATTAATGATCGATTAACTTAACAATTTGTTAACAAGTAGTTAACAAATGATTAGGTGTTTGTGCAACCCAAATTAAGGATAACAAGCGATTAACTCTGGCATTTGCTAAAAATTTGACTAATTGTTAACAAATCGCTAACAATTTGTTAGCGATTTGTTAAAAGATAATCATTTGCTAACAAAGTGTTAACCCTTTGTTATCTTTTGTGCAACCGGCCATTAATGTAGATAGATTGCAATAAATAAACTGTTAAAAAAAAACTCGTAATTCTCAGGATCGGCATTTTATCTCGTTTTCTTTTAATATTTCACCCACTGGTTTCAACTAGCTCAAGAAAAATTTCTAGAAACAATTTCTAGCAAATGTAAAATAACTTCATCTATGATAAATACGGTTTTCTTTTAATTTAAAGCAGTAAAACTTTTGTCCGAATATTTGCCACTAAAGTGTTATAAACACAAGAAACGATTCTAATCATAGACAAAAATCTTACCAAGTTATGTCGTTATCAGGGGAGTTGTCCAAAATTTCAATCGATAGTAGTACAGCTCCTCCTTCCAGCGCGGAAATGCACTGAGACCCTTCATCCTTAAATTTTGGCGGCAATTTTTCTGGGATAACTAAAATAAAACATTAAATTAGTGAATAGTGCGTGACCACCAAATAAAATCCATAACTTAGATGTCAATTTCTTTACATTCATGACATAGTTCGACTAAGTAAACAGAAAACACAAATAGTAGGTATTATCAGGAAATCGATGTTCGTGGACGTAAATTTTATAATTATCCTTTGTTTTTTTGGTCGGCAATGCACCCTTGATATCGACGTACAAATTAACGTCCCGTTCTTACCGATTTGAAATCGTTATCACTACTTGGTTAAAAAGTGTTTTAGTTGGAATTTAGATCAGTGTAAACCTTGAAGTTCAGACACAATAAAATACTGGAGAAAAGAATTTATGTTCGATGTCTATCCGCAAAATTAATTGGTGCACATGTGTTAGCTCACGTTTTCGACTTTCTTACATTTACAATATAAATAATTTAATACATAAGGGTCTATTATTATCTAGTTAATAGAAAGAAAGAAACTATGAACGATGCAATAAGTTTAGAATTGCAAAAGTTGCCAAAAACATAATTTTAAGTTTAACAAAGGGAAGTTTTGATTCCAATTAATTTCATCGACTGTTTTTGTAGAATTCCTAACAAAATTCTCGTGTACATGATAAATATTTGAAGTTAACGAGGTAATTTACTAAAAATACAAATACCAAAATAAATTGCAAATATGTAGGAATGGAATAAATAACCACTTTCGAGCGCGTAAATCCAAGAAGCATATACACATTTCTTTTTATTGATATACGCACAAGTTGGTTTGTTTACTTTTCTTGAGCGTACAGAAATAAAAGTGTGAGCCTCAATGGAAGCATAGTATGTGCAAGCAGCATGGAAAACAAACACCATCCGAAAATAAAACGAGCATTCGAGTTGCATTTAAAATTCCTCAAAATATCCCAGCAATCGCCTAGTCCAAATATTTACTCAAGCTCTCGATAAACCGATCACTTCTGCAAAAAGTGTAACTGCACCGACCAAAAGCGTTAGGAAATTGACCTTCAAACGTTTGTTTTCGCACAGATTACGCATTAGGCAGATTGTTCCGCCTTCGGAACACCTTCCCCAAAGATGCTGTACAGAAGCTTAGTTGCTAACTGACCTGTACCTATCCTCATTTTTCGTATTGGTTTTGGGTCTGGTCGGATCGCACTTTCATCAGGTTCCCATCGGATGGACCGCACGGGCACTTAATATACTAGAGATTTTTACACACTCGTACAACTGGAGGCGTAAGATGACGCGCACGCCGGCCCGCTTGATCTAAAACAGGACGGACGCCGGGCGTCGCGTCTCAACCGGCGATCCGCACAATAGTAGAATGTGTGTGTTATGAATTTATAGAGAGCGTTACTCGGGCACCTGAGTGTTAATTCCAATACTTTGAACTATGCAACACGCGTTTCTAAAGAGCGACGCCGATGTCGCGTCGCGGTGGCTGCGGCCTCTTGGCACCCTAAAGAGGAAATCATAAAATTAAAAACAACAAACGCTGATCTTAAACTGTACGTACTTACACACGATAAGTATTTGTTGTTTTGTCGTCACCTTCTCCTCTTCCCTCTCTAAATTCTTTTCCCTCGGAAGTTAATTTATCAAAATACATCGCAAAGGTGATGAACATACATTCTTGGATGTTTATCACATAGCACGTATTTTTTGCTTTCACTACTGATGTGTTTAAGATACAATAATCCTTTGTTATTGTTGTTTGGATTTTGGTGATTTGGCAGGTGCCAAGATTCTAGTTGTTTCGTATCTTATGCCTTCATATATATGGATGAAACAAAAATAGTGTTGAAGGCACTTTTTCCTTGAACAAGGATCTTATTGAGTATAAACATTAGCAATGATTCTTAATTAGAGGATTTCAGAAATTATATTTGAGATGAGATAGTAATAAACAATAGGAATAATTAGTATTACCACAGATATACAGATTGCTCAGGTTTATGGAACAAAAGGTTGCTGTCCGAAAGTGGCGACGCTCCGTTAGATGATGTGCGTTTTTTCTGTAATTGTTGTTTGTAACAAAACGGAGTCTGGTTGTTGGGCCGTTTTTCACAGAAAAACATAACCGCCCAGGAGCCATAATTTTTTCTTTTCATACATATATCTAAATTTGCTCTCGTACTTATTCCCGCCAACAATTACGCCATCTAGTGGGCTAATGTCCAAACTCAGTAAAATAATTCTACGCACAGCTTGTTAGGCAACCGGTAGGTAATAATATAGAATGAGCAATCTGGGTTATCTGTGGTATTATGTACAGACTTATTTCTTTTAACCTCTAACCGATAGCTGCAACTGCACTTGATATAAATTTTATATAAAGAAAATAATTTGGAATGTTTAGAAACCAAAGGAATAATTCAAAATCATTTACAACATTTTGGTTAAACCTATTAAACGATTTTATGCAGTGAAACAAAGAATACACAATCTTTTTGTTCTCGAATATCAGTGTTTACTGGGCAGTAATAATTCAGAACTGATCCTTCAAACAAAAACTTTTAGAACTGAACTTATAAATATAAAAAATTCAAATTTTTCAAGTTGATGGTAAAACAGACCTCTCTATATAGCTTTATTATTCCCTGGGTCTGGGTACATTTAATTAAAGAAAAAGGATTAGTTTAAATCTTTTATTCGGAACAAAATCGCAATATATTTATATATTTACAATAACAAAACAAACTATTTCCTAATAGTGTCTGGAAATGTACTGCCAAAACGCAGTAACTATATTACAGTTTTACACGGCATACTTACAATTTGTACAAGTAATAGAGTTCACAGGATTTCATTTCTGAATACATTCACTAAAATTGAGGTACAATAAATAATAGACAGTATGAACATGCCAAGAATCGTCTAGACCCACGAAGGACAAATTTAATTTTACAATTTATAAGTATAAAACACTACACAAATAAAAAGTATGACAACAGAAAAGCAAGTTCTCTTTATAAAAAACACAGTCAAATGAAGCACGCGTTTTGCTTTCAAGTTGAATAATCAATTTTAATATTGTCAACAACAAAAATTTTATTAAAAATTTAAAATGGGATGGTACAACAAATTTGCAAATCATGGGCGTGTATAGTAAAGTTTCCTATTTATCATGATAGTTTGTGAAACAATGTAAAAAGATTAAATAAATTATTTAAAATTACTTTGTATATTGAACATCCTCTATATACAGATTGCAGGTGATAACATAAATATTAAAATGAAATATACAAGTGAATTATGGAAAGTTACTTTGTGAAATATTGAAACACATGATTGAAAATTAAAATAATTATTAATTCAGTCCATTCCTAATAGAGTGATTGTTTCTTTTCCAGGCCTAATATCATCATCTTCATCATCTTCTTCGTCATCCTCCTGTAAAAAAAAGTTGCAAAATTATATTAAAGTGCAAGCAACATAAACACTCTTAAAATCACATTTTGAAGATGATGTGCTCCTGTTAAAAAAAGCCATCACATCACATTGGGATCAATTTTGTGCTTTTAGTATAAAAACAACTGAACAGAGTAACAATGATATCAAATTGTAAATAACCTAACTTAATAAATATGTAATTGTAAAAAAAATAAAATAAAAACATATTACTTACATCATCGAAACCAAAACAATTTTCCATATCATGTTTCGTACTGATTTTTTCATCTTCCTCCTCAACTTTTCCTACTCTTCTTGCAGATTGCAGAGCTTTTATGACATCTTCATCATTCAAATCTAAACAGAAAATACTATACTTTAAAATTTGAAAAGTAAAAGAATGGACAATGATTTTTAACTGCAATGTTACAATTAAACTTCCAAGTCATGCCTCATTTCCTGGTGTAGAATCTCTCATTTGGGGGTCTTGTCTATAATAAAAATTCTGGTTCACTGAAAAGGTAAAACTTCTATAAACAAGACATGAAGAACTAAAAAGTAAAAATTCAAGTTGTAAATTGTATGCACAATTACATTTCCACAACCAATTGATCCTGAAATATAGGAAATTCATACGCTGTACTACTTCTTCCTCGTGAACTCCTACTACATTGGTCATTTTATCAGCGGAAGTGTAGTCATGGCTGTCAGGTTTGTCCATAACACCTACCTACATTTAAAATTGCTTCAGTGATGAACCTAAGGCTGTCTTAATAATAATCCAATCTTACACTTCAATATTGAAGAAATCTTTTCTCAACAATTAAGTCCTTGATGCACCAGTCAGCTTAATATAAGAACATTATGTGGCATTAAATTGATATAAATTTCAGTATGCAAAAAGGTGTATCATTCTGTTTTACTCTCATATTAAAATATACCTATAAAAGAAAGTGTACAGAATATCTTGTGCAGTACTTACCATGTCCTTCAATCATGTTGTCCGCTAACATTTCTGAAGAACTGTCTCCGACAACCATTGCTTGTTCCTCACCATCAGCTAACTGAATAACTTCAAGAACAACATATTGTTGCCCATCAGAACCTTCAACTGCCATCATGTCGCCATCCTCTTCATCATCAGACCCCATACCTGGCATAACTTCCACCTAAACAAAACATAATTATCATGTATTTTTTCTCCATTCAACTCATGTTGTTAATATTTAAACTTTACCTGCTGTCCATCAATCATTTGTATCTTTTTTTGGCGGCCCAATTTTAGTGCAAGCTGTTTCTCGTGAATGCTAGACTCCGGATCATGGATAGCCATATGTCTGATAAGGTTCCCTTTGTGACGGAACGCTCGTCCACACTCGGGACATTCATGAGTTTTTTCTCTAGGTGTAGGAGGAACATATTCTGGATTGTGATATAAGTTTTGATGCCTTTTAAGCAGTTGCTTTTGACGAAACGATTGATCACATTGGTCACATTGAAACGGTTTTTGATCAGTATGTATTAGCATGTGCGATTCTAAATGTCGTGCAGATATCGAAGCATATGGACACAAATCACATTTGAAACATTTTTCACCTTCATGAGTTTTATTATGAAGCTGTAACAAATTTCACGTCTAAATATTTTTATTGTTAATAACTAAAGTAACTTACCTTATAACTGTAACGATCGGGAAATGATTTACCACACCGTTTACATTTTAGAGGTTTGTCCGAAGTATGCAACTTTTGCACATGGATTCGTAAGTCAGTTTTCCTTCCACAAGTTGTGGGGCATAATTCACATTGGAATATGGGTTTGTCGCCAACTGTAATGTAGACATTCAGAATATAAATTATATTAAAAAAATTTCATATTTCAATGACATAAA
Source organism: Quadriops clusia (assembly GCA_033557875.1). NCBI lineage: Eukaryota > Metazoa > Arthropoda > Insecta > Coleoptera > Hydrophilidae > Quadriops > Quadriops clusia. Next base: position 6,036 of record JAWQRP010005867.1, read on the forward strand.
TATTTCTTATACACAGCATGTTTAGATTTGAGTTAGCACTGAAGAGCTGAACATTATAAAGCACATATACTTACTGTTATGTGTAAGTTTGTGTGCTTTAAGACTGTTAGACTGGGTAAATCTTGCACGGCAAACATCACATTCATAAGGTTTTTCGCCGGTGTGAATCCGTAAATGTCTTTTTAACTTAAATGTATCGGGACTGGCATATGTACAATGAGGACACTGAAAAAAAAATGAAACAATTATGATATTATTCTTATATGCTTTCTCGATATCCGGGAACCTTTCTTGTGCTAATGTAATGATATGATTTCATTAAGTACTACATCCTTACCTGATATGGTCGTTCTCCAGTATGGCATCGGATGTGTCGTTTTAGTTTTGATAATTCAACACTAGCATATTCGCATTCACTACATTTATGTGGTTTTTCATGGGTATGACGATATCGCACATGCCGAACCAATTCACCTAAAACATTACCAAAATTTGCATTTAATACAAAAGTTATTAATTTTTACAATATTCATTATTACGTATGATATTAGTTTTTGAATAATTCTGACCTGAAGTGGTAAATGCGGCAGCACAATATTTACACAAGTGTGGCTTTATGCCCGTGTGAGTGTTAACATGATTTTGTAAAGATGGAAGTGTTTTAAAGCCCCTTTCACACACTCTGCATTTGTGTGGTCTCTCTTCTGAGTGTGATTTCATATGTCGCGATAGTAAATATCTTTTAGGGCTTGTATAGTTGCAATAGTTGCACATGTGAGCTTGAGTTACAACTTGGGACTTTCTGGGTAAGAGCTTTTCGATCTTAGATTTGTCATCCTCAGCCTCCGAATCTATAATGCCTTCTTCATTATCATCGAAATCATATACTGTCAGATCCTGATCGCCATCAGTGGCTTCACCCTTCTCCATATCATCTGGTTGTTGTACAATCAGTACGTAACTTAATTCATTAGAACTGTTATCTGCCGGAACAACTGTGATCCTTTGGTAAGCATTACCGTTGTTTATTAATATTTGATTGTCCCCAGTTTGTTCGGGTAATTCCTATTTAATTAAAAAAAAAATATATATATTTATATACATGGTGTCGCATTAACACAACTTACATCTTCTCCCTCTTCTACACCTTCTTCATCATTTTCTTGATTTATAATGAACTCTTCACCCTCATCTCCAGCAGAATCACTTAAACCCGGGACCATAGTCATAACAGGTTGGGTCTCGCCTTTTGCCTGGTAGTAGTAGTGCCCAGCTTGATCAACAAAGTAAGTGCCTTCTTCTTCTTCATTTTCTTGTACATCCTCAATTTCTAAATAAAGAGTTCGTATAATCATGTTTAGTTTATTACAAGTCTAAAAATTCATAACATGCATAGTCGTGTGCTACAGTTTAAATTAAACCTTGTATTATTTTCAAACACGCGCATGTTAAAGAACACAATGACCAGGTGGAAATCCTGGCACTGGCTAAATTTCCAGGAGTTGTGGTCCTAATCTCTGGTGTCGGTGGTTAGCCTTTGATGTGGAAATAGATCGACATTAAATAAACGAGTAAAAAAAAACTCTCTTTACTAAAATGCTAGATGGTCGAATTGAAAGTCATTCAATTATTGGCTTTCCTTTATTATTTATACTATGTTGAGTTTTTACTTGTTTTTATTGCTTTTTATATTTAATAGAATGAAAATGTTCGTTAATGAAAATTCCAAAATTGGGAAGCACATCGAAAGTTATTAATACTTGATGTCACTCAATCGTTATAAAATATTCTGTGTAAGAGAGCCAAGTATAAAATTTGAAACTTGCTATTTTAATTTCAGATGTATTTCTTTACTATTCAACAGATACATAACCTAGAGATTTTACGAATACAGTGTAATCTCGGTAGTCCAAACTTCGGTACTCCGAACACTCCAGTAATCCGAACTGACGAAACAAAGAAAAATTACCGACTTCTTTAAAAAAGACTGATTTTTGTTTTTTAATGTAACTAGAATTTTTAATAAAACATATACATACATACCTACTTTTTATATAAGTAAAAATAGCAAAAATATGTAGTGTAAAGAGAAATATAGGACGAGACTCGCACAACTACTGTGGTGCCCTGTGCTAGCCACCGACAAAGGGATTCAGGCTTAATCCAGTGCACTCTGTGCACTGAAACGAACAAAAACAGTTACGGAATGTGTTGTCAAAAAAGAAGGGGGCGATATTAAATTTGTCAATTCCCTCTTAAAATTATTTCTCCTTACAGTAGGTACATACATACATGGTTATATGCAATAACACATACTGTTTAATCTTTTTTACAGCTTTTTTCCTAATACTTTCTGTAATCCGAACTTTTCAGTAATCCGAACACCCCCTTGCAACTATTAGTTCGGACTACCAAGATTACACTGTAATGTCGAAGGATGCAGACGATGTTAATTCTTTGAAATTTATTGTGGTTTTTCGACTCTAAATTCATTTTTATTCCTCACTCTTGTATTATTGTATTATGTAGACATCATGAAATTTTGTATAGTATGTTTTACAAATCTATTTAGCGAAATATAAAGTAATATAAGTAAAAATTCTGATTTGATTATGGCTGCATTATAGAAACCCTTTTAAAATAAAATTGGAGTTTCTGAATATTCTAGCTTTTTTTTAAGTTTAAGGGTCTTTCTATTTTTCAGATAAAATGGTTTAGGGTTAAAAAGAACAGCTATAGTTGTTAAAATTATAATACCAGAACTGTGAAAGAACTAAATGGTATATATGAGGCGTTCCACGGCAAAAGTGCCTATATCCATTTGTAAAATAAATGAAGATAGGTCCATTTGCTGCGGATATGTATAACAAAAGGTCCTATCTCCATTTATTTTACAAATGGACATGGTCACTTAAAAATGTTAATTTGACGCTAATATCCTGGTAAACTAATAACAATATTATATCATTCAAATCTCCGATATTTCATTAAGTTTGGTGAGTATCTGATTGAATACCACCCTTGTAATGTAAATTATATTATACTTATGCAAGTTATAAGCAAACGCAGAATATTATATACAGTAAATGTTCGACTAAACGCCAAGGCTTGATCAGCAACCGGCGCTCGTATTAAAGTTGGGTTAAAGAAAAAACCAATAAATAAAAGTCGAGTTTTTATTAGCAGTCGGGCACGTAAATTATTTTTCTTAAAACTAATTAAATATTATGTTTAATTTTGTTCTTGGCATGTCTACTTCAATTTTTAGGTCCTTTTTCCTGAGTTTCTTGGGCCTTATTAAAAAAATTTATAAGTTTAGTATTAATTAAACGTGAAAAATTAATGTAATTTCTGCTTAACTGTTTTATTATTGCGTTACTAGTTTCATGCAAGAGCTCTACACATCATTAGACGCTCGTTGAGTAAAATGTTTTTGAATATATATATATAGATCGGTATTTGTGTAACCGCATCAAGTTCGAGGTAAAGACTTAGTATTCCTTTATTCAACCCTAACGTTTTGCCTAGGGTTTGTAGACTAAAAAAATTATTTTACAATTGAGGTAAGGTTGTGAGAAAAAAATTGGCAACTAAGTTTAATATGTTGATAGATTGTAAGAAATTTCCGAAAATGTGTAAATTTGAATTAAGAAATGTGTATCCTAGGTGTAACATCAGGGATTGAATAAAGGAATATTAATGCTAGAGTTGTGAATTTTATTGTTAAGGCTCAAGAGACCCAGGAAAAAGAAGGTAATAATTAAATATTGTTTTGTTTGTGTGGTAATTACATTTTACTTCGAAGTAAGTACAGGGTGACAAAAAAGATCCCGGAATTTTATTTCCCGCGATTTTAATAATGTCAGTATAATTGTTTGTTAATTCTGACGTTTTTATTGAATTCCTCATTAAATTTTGGTTCAAAATATATAACATATGTTACTTTTGTATGAAATTATGTTTATATATTGGCTTATAAAAATGAACATATCGTTGTGTCGAAATGCACAAATACTGGTACCAAGAAAAGTACAGGCATTGATTATATATGCTATCAGATTGCTCGACTAAATGGGAGAAGAGAGAACCAACACTTTAATTTTAAATAATCCAATAGATGGCGCAACCCACAAGCTTCACAAAGCAAGATCAGGTTTGAACACCCTACTCCATTCTGTATTACTTGTAAGTGATGAGTTTCAGCGCTCGAGATCGGATTACGAACT
>JAWQRP010005868.1:0-10261 GCA_033557875.1 Quadriops clusia
CATGGTATAATGTACACGTGTACATGGTCAGGTGTATATGTGCACATGGCAATAAGTATACGTGTACATGGTAATAAATATATGTGTACATGGCTGCCCGTGATTTTTCACGGGCATTAACTAGTTGTATTATAATATCATAGACAAAGGAATATATATAACTAGACATGTCACCTAATGGAACAAATGCGTAGCTAAAAATTATTAATAAATCGTTTCGAAATGTAGAGGCACTGCAGTCGAATTCGTGATCTTAGCAACGAATATTAGTTCCAGCAACGAACATTAGTTCCAGCAACGAAAGTTTGGCACAACAAAATATAGGCGGCACACAGGAAAAAATTTAATACTGATTTTAGTAAGTATTTTTATGTGTGCCACCTACATTTTGTTGTGGCAAACTTTCGTTGCTGGAAATAATATTCGTTGCTAAGATCACGAATCGATTGCAGTGCCTCAACATTTGGAAACGATTTATTAATAATTTTTGGCTACGCATTCCTTCCATTAGGTGACATGTCTAGTTATATATATTCCTTTGTCTATGATAATATATATGTAATGTACATGTGCTAAATGCATTTTTTAAAGCAAATCTATTTTAGATAAATAGATAGATAATATAAGATAGATAATCTAAGATTGCTTGTTTTTTAGGTTTGCTTTTAATTTTATTTATTTCTATCATTAAATCAACCACTTTCTCATATAAAGTATTTTCTACCTTACTTGCAGAAAATAATTGAATTTTTCCGGTCCACTTTTCAATATCTTCTTTTGTAGGCATTTCTTCAGTTTCATTTCATTCACTATTCTCAGCATCAATGTCAATTGTTCTAAAACATTAATAATGTTTGTGGCACTAATGTTATTGGTATCTCCAGGAAATCACTTCAATAGGTTCTCAATTTCTTGAATATAACCGATAATCTCTTGAAGTTGAACTTCTTCACATCAGTTTGATTTATAAAATGACCCAATATAAATAAATTGTCTGTTTCTTGCTTGTAAGAATCGTTAAAATAGAATTTTGTCCTCGTATTTAAAGATTTTTGTTTTTACATGCTTAGAGTTAATTTTTTAATGTTTACGATACAGGTTCATCATTTTTTCCTATTTTTTTTAGCATTTTAGGTATGTTTGTATATCGCAGATTCCGTCTTGCACAAAGTTATATACATAAAAAATTAATTGAAAAAACCGATATTTTCTAATATTCATTCTGCCTACAGGTTTCCGTGTTATTAAAATTCTGCATCCCACAGTATGTACTGGAAGACAAATTTTATTAGGTGTCTTTTGTTCTTGTTGTTGTTTGATGTCCTTATAGAGATAATCATTTCCGTTATGATTTTGAAGTATGCAATTATTTTTTTTTATATCTTTGATGTTATGTTGTATTGCATATTTCTTCCTGTTGTTCATGTTTCTTGTTTGTTAGTTTAGTAGGGTTCATTTAATTGCTTTGTATTAGACTGTTCTTACATTTGTGTTTTGCATTTAATTTCAACTAGTGGTTCACTTTTATTGCCCTTAACGAATGCAAAAGTTAATATGGGATACACGAGAATCTTCATTGGATTTTAGTATTTTAGTTACAAACTCACAAAAATCTTCGATCAAAACATGGGATTATTAATACAGCAATTGGAAAAAATATCGAAGGCAAAGAATTTAGGCGAGGATAAAAGTACATATGTACGTATAAAAAAAAACGGGAAATGGTAATCGTTTTTTAGAAATCTAAATTTAGAATTAGTTCTGAAGTAAACTGCAGAACTTTATCATTTGTGGATAATGATGAAATTAAGCAGAAGTTCTATCTACTTCCTGAGGAATCTGAGCCTAGTTGCCAAATCAGTGCAATATTGTATAAGTAACATTTCTGACTTCTATTGTACAATCACATTTTGATTTACATAAGAAAGTCTTCAGAAGGAAGTTTAGGTACAAAACCTATAATAAAATATATAAAAATCGTTTGCACGGAAACATTAATGAACGACTTGCTACCATAAAATGGGCTTATGAGACAAATGGGTGGTAAAAAATCATTAGTAAATCGTTTCGAAATGTAGAGGCGCAGCAGTCGAATTGGATGCGAGATGTGATCTTGGCAACGAATTTTAGTTCCAGCAATGAAAGTTTGCACAACAAAATGTAGGCGGCATATATGAAAAAATTTAATACCGATTTTATTAAGTATTCTTGTAATATATTTCCAATTCGTATACTTTTTGTCAAATTGATCTGAAATAAAACGAGGGCAAATATAAATAAATGGTTTAACGTGAGTAATATTTCATAATTAAAAGTAAAACTGCATAAGGCGCGCAATCACATGTAATTCGACAAAGAATATTACTCACATTTTCGATTTACGATCCGTAATTTTGCATAATGATCAAAAGATTTTTTTTAATTTAAGAAAAACACCTTGTATAAAGTATCCTACTGAATGGATGATTTTCCCGTCACTGACGTTGGAAAGTATTGATATTGAAGTCATAATTCCGAAAGTTTCAGCCTCGAACGTATCGTCACTACAATGCAGGGCTATCCCATGTGAAAAATTTCGATTTTAAATAAGTATTAACTACTGTTAAATACCATTTACGGAATGTTAAAGTACCCAGAGAACCACAAAGGTAAGTGGGGAAAAATCGTATCGTGAACTACTGATTTCACATTCTAAACTGAAAGACTTATTTCAGTCTCCTGAAAAGTAGTGATTTTCACATCCGGTAGTCCTGCATTGTAGTGACGATATTTTGGAGTTATGATTTTTTTCAACAACACTTGTTTTTCTCTATATACAATTATGACATAGGCAAAGAAATATATGTATAATGTACTACATTGAGAAAAATCTTCTTGTAAATTTCGATGACTTGCTATACTTTTTGGGGACCAACGCTTTCTTTCCTTTTTTAACCATTTTTTTTGTAAAATTTACAACATCTCCGTTTAACTTTGCAATTTATTTGATATATTGAACAGTAGATGTCTTCGGGATCCCAATCCTATGAAATGACCACTTTCTATTTACGATACCGAAAATTTAAAACTTTTGAAAGACAGAATCCAATATTTTAATTGTATTAAAGTTTTTGAAGGTACCAAACAAAGAAATAATATATATTGTTTAGAAGGTTTTGCATGGTCACTAAAAGCAATTATATTACTGTGTGAACTTATCATAAAAGATGACGTTAAGTATTTGGCTACTAATTTCCTCAATCAGGACGCTTTAGAAAATTTCTTTTCGGTGGTGAGAAGTAGGGGTGGATTTAATCCCATGCCCTCCGTCAGGCAATTTCGAACTACTATGCAATGATATATGACCATAAGACTCTGCATGGAGGTTGATTCGGGGAATTGTGAAAAGACGAATTCAGCAATATTGGATGTAGGTAACTTGTCATCAACAAATGAAAACAAAGAAAATGCAGTTGACGCTGAGGATGAGAATGATTTGGTGGAAAAAATTGGAATAGAAAAAACTTCAGTAAATACACCCACCCCTAGCGGACAAACAAACAAACAAACAAACAAACAAACAAACAAACAAACAAACAAACAACATTAGAAATGGCTTCCAACGTTTATGTGGCAGAATATCTAGCCCAAAACTTATTAAAAAAATATAATTGTAATATTTGTTCAAGAAATTTAGTCAAAGATACTGACGAATTGTGCGAGGAAACAGAAATATTTCTTTTGCAAAAAGATTGTGCACTTGACAAAAGTACAATAACATTTTTAAAACGGCCCACTGAAGAATTTTCCCAGTTAATAATTTTGTTATTAAAACAATTTAATACATCATATAATTTATATAAATTGAAATCTTCCGTTACAAAATTAATCAAAGCAGATATGATTTTAACATTACGGGCGACTCAGAATAAAGTGTTTAGTATTAATTGTAAAGTTCACGAAGGGTTTGTTATTAATTTACTAATCAAAATTAAAATACACCGCCAAGCTAAGTGGGAGACTACGAATATAGTTAGTTCTCATAAGCAAAAAAATAGAGAACTATCAATTTTGTGTAACTAAAAATTAAAATATTTTTCTACCTTTTTGTTTTAATACCTAAACATTCAATGAACGAACGCCTTAAATCCCTATTGCTTTTCCTTCTCTTCCATAATTTCAACTGATTGTGCCAAACATTTCTTTTGTGAAGATAAATAAAGCAGTTGTTCGGAGGAAAATTCTTGGAACAAATTGCTCCTGTATTCGAAATGTATCTGAATATGGTGTTTGTGATTCTTTGAGGGATGGTTTTCGCCTGCGATGGGTGCAGAGATTTAATATGTGCCGAATGTGCCAAGATATCGTCCTCAGAAATTAGGGTGCTGGAATTGAGAAAGAGAAGAGTTGTAAAATTCTTCTGTAAAACCTGTGATGAAAAGATAGGAGCATGTATTTGTGGTAATGTTTCCGCTCCTGGTAACGCTGGAGGAAATATCGAGGGGGAGATAGCAACAATAAAACAGTCAGTCAGTGAATGCCTAGTATTAATACGAGAGCAGAGCAAACAAATAGTTCAATTACAACAGAGTATAGCAGATATAAATGTACCTGTAAACCAACCTAGCTACAGTACAGCGGTAAAGAAACATACACCTGAAAATATCATAATTGTGGAGGCAAAGGAAACAGAAAATGAAGAACAATTGAAAAACATTAAGCATGATTTAAAGAAAAATGTGGATGCAACAAATCTGAAGGTTGGTGTCAAATTAGGAAGAACGACACGTAAAGGAGGTGTGATTATACACTGTGAGGGTGAAGGCTCGGCTAAGGCTTTGGAGGCGGAAATCACAAAAAAACTCGATGAGAAATATAAGGTCTTTAACCGAAACAAAGAATGCCTAGAGTGAAAATTATTGAAGTCCATGAAAACGATGAACAGACTAGCATTGAACACAAATTGAAAGCACAGAACAATATTACAGGAGGAATGAAGTTAGTTTATAGCACAAATGTGATTAACAGAAAGTACGATGTAACAATGGAAACCGAACCAGCAGTATTACAGACCCTATTACGGAAGAGATATGTGTCAATTGGTTGGAAAATGTGTCTTGTTGTGGAGGAACTGAGTATACTGAGATGCTATAACTGTAACAAATTCGGACATAAATATGGCGAATGCAAGGGAGAACTGATCTGTCCGGTATCTGCCGAGAAACATGATATAAAGGAATGTAAGGCTGAAACAAGAAAATGCAACAACTGTGTATTTGCGAACTAAAAATTCAACCTAAAATTGCAAACGGACCATGCAGTGTGGGACAAGGAATGTCCGAGTCTTCAAAGGGTACAAGATAACCAGAGATCTAGACTAAAAACTAATGCATAGCAATTAACTGCAGATTCGAACCAACTCGTCAGCCCCAAAATAAATATGGAAATGCATAGAGACATACTAAATGTGGATCCAAAACGAATAAACACAATTAAAGAGATAACCCCAGTAACTAACGACAAATTGTACCTGAAAGTGGATGTAGGAATAGTAAATATTAAAAAGATATCACTAGTTAACGTAAACACTCAATGCTTAAGGAACAAACTAGCAATATTTGAACGGTTATTAGTGAGAGAGCAAGATATAAATGTAGTTTGTATAATGGAGCATTGGCTTGATGAGGGGGAAGTGGCGGCGCTGCGAGTTTTGGATTACATTGTGGGGGTCTGTTATAGTAGAAGGGAAATGATACACGGAGGCGTAATGATACCATATGGACTAGGATTGAGGGCTATACCGATGGACTTGCAGAAGTACTGTGTAGAGGCAGACTTTGAGGCATGTGGGATAGTGATGAGGGAAGTCAGGGTAATGATCGTATGCATTTACAGATCACCATTGGGGGATCTGGATCTTTTCTTACGTTCCCTAGAGGAAGTTATATCGGGAGTAGATAGCGTGGGCTACCAAATTATTATTGCAGGAGACTTTAACATAAATTTTATTGCAAATACAAGAGCAACGGAGAAAATTAACAACATGATACACACTTTCGGAATGGAGATTGTTTTTCGGATTCCGTCGAGAGAGATTGATGGTAGTAGTACATGTCCTGATAATGTAATAACCAATGATCTGCCTTCTGTCACGTCAAGTAGAGTGCTGAACTGGCACCTGGCAGCAAGGCATTGGAAGAGAAAAAAAAATTTGTAACAGTAATGGGTGTAAAACTTTATAACAGACTATCAGAAAAGGTGAAAGCCTTACCAGAAAAGGAATTTGAGGGGTATATCAAGAGACACCTTCATCCAATACACGACTGCGCAAATTACAAGGAGTTCACAGGATAAATCGGGTTGAATTACAGTCAGACACCAGAATCTGTTGTTGATATTCTATTCATTAATCTAATTTTTACATTAAACGAAACGAAACGTAGACTAAATGTAAAAATTAGATTAATGAATAGAATATCAACAACAGATTCTGGTGTCTGACTGTTATTCAACCCGATTTATCCTGTGAACTCCTTATATCAAGAGACGTCTTCAGGGTAGAGCGTTATACTCCGTCGAGGAATTTCTTCGTGATCCCGAGATGGTGGATTGCTAGTCCCTGCGCCCCCCCCTCCCCCCTCTTATAATGATGTATAACATAATGTATGATATGTAATTTTCTTATTGTGGCCCATCATGTATTTTGTGTATATATATGATAGTTTCAGAAAAATTAAAAAAAAAAAATTTTTTTTAAATTTATTTATTATTTCTTTATTCTATATTCAACAATATAATGTCAGGTCCGTATAGTTAACAATCAATTTTATGCATTCTATAACCTTGCAGAAACTCTTCGGCACTGTAGAAGGTGCCTTCAAGCAACACTCGCTTAATTATATTTTTGTTTTTGTATCCATTGACTTGATCTCCTCGTTCAGTTGGTTAAAGAGTTTGACACCCATGTGATTTGATCCTTCTTGGGTTTTGTTGATCCTATGGTATGGGATTAATAGGTCCCTTCCCTGTCTGGTTCCATAAGAGTGGGTGTCGTTCCTTGGGAGCGTTGTCTTAATTGCGTGGATGTGAAGTAGGCAGGCGAGTATGTGGCATGATGGCAGAGTGAGTATCCCGTGCTCCGCAAAACATCACCTGCAGCTTTCCCTTTGTTGAAGGTGACATAGTATTCTGATGGCTTTTTTTTGTTGCTTGAATATTTCCCTCATACCGGGTGTGTGGCCCCAGATCTGAATGCCATAGGCTGCTGTTGCATGAAAATAGGCATGATACACTGACTTGGTCATCCTGAAGGAGATTGCTTTGATACTACTCTCAGACAATATATAGCATGAGATAATCTTGGCCGTATCTTGTTAACGTGAGCGCTCCATTCTAATGTTCCTGTGAAACTCACCCCCAGAAAAGTTACTACTTGGTCTGTTACAAATTCATTTTTCTTTGGGAACAGAGTGAGTAGTTCTGTTTTTTCTGCGTATATTTGTAACTCATTCGCTGAGAACCATATTTGAGCATCATTTATTACTCTCCTTGTTTTTCCTTGCAGATTCTCAATTGAGTCGTCCATGTTTACCAGTGATGTGTCATCTGCGTATAGGCACATTGCTTGCGTGTAGATATTGTCTGCAAAATCGTTGATATATATCACAAATCGCTTGCTAGCAGTGGTTGCGTGCGGTCGTATTGCTTAGCTCTGCTGTTAGCTGTGCAATATTGCAATGTGGAATGTGCTGACTGATGCAGTGCAATCACCTTGCTTACTCTATAGTGACCTACATAAATATAACAATAATATAACAAAAAAACGAAAATTAAAAAGACTATCAGGGTACTTTTAAACCCTGGAAAAAAGCCAATCCCAAGAAAAGACAAAAGACTGGTAGTGCAACTGAAAATTATGCAGCGAACACCTACTCGTCCCGTCCCAACCTCGAACCAAGCAGGACCAAGTCAAGTCCCACTTGAGCAAGATGATGCTCAAAATCAAGACCAACAGAAATGGAAAACTGCTGAATACTCAAAAAAAAAGGGGAAGGGAAAATAGCTCCGATTCACCACCGCAAAGGACACTGAAATAAGCCATGCTAAAAAATTATTGGCTAAACGCTCCCATTGAGACGACTAACCGATTTTAACAGTTCCTGCGCTACTCCACGAACTCCATATTGTTCCACTTTGGTTAGAAATATTGCATGCGACACTACTTAGATCCAATAGTAATGACATGCATCTTTGATGGTTTTCCATGTTCTTCGTGATATAGTCCAGCAAGGAAGAAATTGCCATGCTGGTTCCCTTTCTCTCTCTGAAACCAAACTGACTTGGACTATACAAATCATATTTTTTAAAGAAATTATTCAGTCTACCAAGTATCAAGGCCTCCAGTATTTTACTACTTGGTAGGCATTAGGAGCAAGCTTGATACAGTGTTTTTGTATTGTTTGAAATTTCTGCTGTTGTTAGTATCGATCTGTCATATCAGATCCTCAGCCATATTTGTAAAGTAAGCGTTAAATTCGTCCCTTGTGGGGGTGGTAACTTTCTTATTTTGATTTTTCAGTCTACCAGTTTCTCTGTTTACTATTTTCCAGATTACAGCTTGCTTATTTTCCGCACTCATAATTTCCTTCCTGTTCTTTTCCCTTTTTTCATTATTTATTGTCTCCAGGTAGCTTTTCCTGTAGCTTTGTATTTCATTGTGTACGTTGATATTTTTGTTTGCATCTTGTATTCGTAGCATCAGGTCCACAGTCTTTTTCATTTATATTAGTTTCATGGAGGGTCTTTGTAGTCTTGTTTGTACACTTTTCCTTTTTCTTGGCAAGGCCTCTTCAAAATGCATCATGAATGTTCTATGGAAAGCCTCGTACATTCTTTCCGGGTCTTCATCATAATCTTGGAAGGTCCAAGTTTCTCTGCGCAGGTGTTGAATAAACAGATTGATAGCCCCCCTCATGTAGGATCGAACCTTTTGCGTCTCAGTATCTTGTGTTTTGCGTTCATGATGGAAAACAACCTTCTGGAGGACGTGATCGCCTAAGGAGGGATTCACGCTGGCTTCTAGTATTTCTGTATTTGTAAATATGTTGTCCAGGCAGGTCTCACTGTTCTTTGTGATTCTCGTGAGCTCAAAGATTGTTCTTTTTAGTCCATGGCTTCTCATGATATTTAAACTGTTTGCCTGCGCTTTACCATCAGTCATAAAATCCACATTGAAATCTCCAGCTAGGAACACCTTAGCATTCATAGAAATTTGAGTGCCCGGATGAGTTAGTGCCTCATCCAGAATCCATCAATAGTCTGCAATGTCACCCCGAGTGGATCTATAGTTTACCATGACTGATATGTTATCCTTGGGGAGAAGAACTGCTACAATTTCGGAAACTCATTCAATTAACATTAATTTTATCTCCTCTAATTCCTCGTATTCGTGTTTCTTATTAATAAAAATACATACCCCTCCGTGGGTTGTTATGCACCTTTTTGTGCTCAGAGGTTTGTAGTATATAGGTCCCATCATATTCAATGAAGACTCACTTATACGAAGTTCACTTACACGAAGCATCCAGTTATACGAAAAATTTCTCAATCCCTACATACATACATATGTATGTATATATGTATTCACATCTACGAAACATTCCCTTATACGAATAATTTTTGGTTTCCCCTCATGTTCGTATAAGTGAGACTTCACTATAGTTGTCTAGGTTGTACATAGCATAGTTTCATTCCGATAGCCAGTGTTCACACACGCATAGGACATCCACATCCTCTTCATTTGCAAGTAGGTTAATTAACCTACCTACCTACCTACCTAGAAGCAATTGCTTCTATTTTGTTTGTTATGGATTGTGCATTCATGTGCATTACCTTAAAAACTTGTTTGTTTTTGAAGTTCATGTTATTTACGCGTGTCCTTCCTCGGAGGGCATCTCCCACATTCTCTCCGAAGTGGGGGGCACTGCCTGTGCCTGCTATATATCCCTTTGAGAAGTTTGAGGACATTGAAGATTTCCTATTTTAACGTTCTGTAATTCATCTTTTTGGAGTCGATAGCGATATGATTGGCTGTAGGCTTATTAGTCTGTAGGACATCACTTCCGAAGGGTTTTCCCCTGGTTTAGGAATTAAAAAGATCTCTGCAACTTTCCATTGTGAGGGGAAGTGACCAAGTCGCAGTACTCCATTGAAGATGATAGTTATTAGTCTTAAGGAACAATCTGGTAGTTCTTTTAGTATTTTGCCAGTAATGAGGTCGTAT
>JAWQRP010005869.1:0-10260 GCA_033557875.1 Quadriops clusia
GAAAACACGGAATTTCCTAATACAAAATAATTACTCACTTTCCTGGTTTGTATCTTAAGTTTATATTAAAAAAATAAGTCCTGAGCAAATAATGATACATACACGTTTGATTCGTATATATCATGTGTGATACAATTAGAGACCTCCGCTAAACCTGGGCCTACTATGTATAAGCACATATAATATATGTATATGTATCACATATTATGTGGTTTAAGTTATATGAGGTCTAAGCCAAGTGAGGTCTAAGCCAAGTGAGGTCTAAGCCAACGCGATCAAGTGATCGCTCTATTTCTGGAAAACCTCTTGCATTGATGCGTTTTCTATTTCCGTCGAACTTTCGTGAAATTCCTTTCCTTCCTTCTTTTTTGTATGATTAAGTCTTATTCATAAAGTGAAATCATCCGGCATTTAAACGCCTCTCAATCAACCGCATTGTGACTTTAATGCATGAAATTTAAGAGAGTTTTGATGTAAAGTAAGTGACATTACTTGTTTATTGATCCGGCAAACAATGTCGTACTTGCTAAATTACTTTAAAGCGGCACTTTCTTCTTGTTTCCTTGTTTGTTGCTTTTGCTAGTTTTGTTAACATTTTTATGGGAACGGTTCTTTGCTTATGAGACAAATTTGCTTTTAACATAAATCATTATAACTAGGCCTAATTATAACAATATATGTACAGCAAAAACCATTTGCGTTTTATGACAATAGTAATTTGCTTCCTATGACCATAAATGCTATGACGAAATGAATTGATTTTTATGGTGTCGCAGTAGGTATCGATTTATTAATTCAATCTAGCAGCAATGCAGCACCAAAAAGGTTAAACGGGTTACCTACATTTATACGGATAATGCAGTACTGACCTTCGTACTTCAACCTTGATTTAATTATGTCAATGACAATAACTTGTTATGTGTGGTTGTATCTGGACTAATTGATAAATTGATTGGCCATTAAAGGTTGCGGATATAAAATTTCTTTGGATTTAATAGCTTCCGACGAAGTGTTGGAATACAAAAATTACATTTAACAAATAAGGATCACTTGAAAAATAATAATCCTTTTGGAAATACCCTGTCAAGTTTGTGTCTATTGTGATAAATTAGTGATTTTTTTGTAATTAATTTACATTTAGAAAACCAATCGAAGAAACAAAACAAAATTAATGAAAGAAAGAAATCAATTAAACAAACACAATCAATTAAACAAACACAATCAATTAAACAAAAAGATATCAATGAAACAAGAAAATGTCAATGAAACAAAAATATCAATGAAACAAAAATAATCAATTAAACAAAAATAACCAACTAAACAAAAATAACCAACTAAACAAAAATAACCAACTAAACAAACACAACCAACTAAACAAAAATAACCAACTAAACAAAAATAACTAACTAAACAAAAATAATCAATTCAACACAAATAAATAATCAGTTAAATACAAATAATCAATTAAACAAAAAAAAAATTAAACAAAAAAAATTAAACAAAAAAAAATTAAACAAAAAAAAATTAAACAAAAAAAATTAAATAAAAACAAATTATAAATTAAATAACAAAAAAAAATACCTACTTTTTGAAAGTTCCCTCGTATTGCTTGATCTCTTTCCTGGAGAACTCCTGGAACTCCGTGTAAACATTGACCACCTTATACTTGAGCTTGATCTCGTGCCCATTGTCAAGGGCATCGTTGATTTCTTGCCTCCGGATCAAGACCGTGCTGAGCTCGTTGTCCGCAGACATCTCGGGTGGCCACGACCGTACAATTTTCTCAAAAACAAAAGCTAACCTCAAATCCCGGCCTGCTTGATGCAACGCGCTTCACGTGTTTCGAGCGGTTCAAACGCGATCTAGTTGCCTTTGGCGGCGCTATTATAACACTACGTCGTTGGTTGGTCGTAGACCACGAGATGTTGGCCACTACGAGCAGCGTTCACTTGTTTGTCGCTGAAGTATCACTACCACTTCTGCACTTCTGTTTTACGGCGTATATCAAAGGCGGCCGGGGCTGTTATCACGTGCTGCCTTCGGGTGCCTTCGACAACTCTCGGAAAATATTTAAAATATTTACGGGTTTGGGCATATAAGTGCGCACATACATATTTTTATTATTTATTTACGTCACTTCGAAATATTGTATATAATCATATAAATCTATATTCTTATAAATATTCGAATATAATAGTACCTCAAAATGAATTCGTACATACATTCAGACAGATTTAACGAGCGTCGTTCGTCATAATTTAAATTTAAGTTAATAAAATCGTTTGTTTAAGCCCATCAGCGTGCTTGTAAACAAAGCAAATAGCAGGTTGTCGAGATACATACAATTAATTCCTTCCATTGACCCCTCAGCAGGACAATAATAAAGCGGTGAATCACTCCCCAGCAATTGTCCTTAAATTTCGCATTATTAATCTTTGCGTACTATCGCAGTAGGCCATGTGATTCATTGTAGTATTTCGCTGATTGGCCAACGTCAAACAGTTGAACAGGAAGTTGAGGCAGGAAATTTGGAAAATGAGGCACCTTTAGCCACAGCCTTCTTTCTAATCACAACGTTGCGATGACGTGTCCAGCGTATGCAAATTAACCCTTTCGATGATTACGACATGTGCACATGATGCTTGCGTGTATTAAAAGGGGGAATCTTTTGAAGGGTGGAATTGAAATGACCACTACTGTACATATGATACATAACACTCAATACATATTATTAGAATTATTATTTATACATATATATATATATATATATATATTAAGCATATATATTATTATCGATATATGTATTTGCATACATAATGTATGTATAACTTATACAGTGTAAGTTTTATCATATATATTAATTATGCAGGTATATATACACCTCTAGCAAATTTCTATTTTTCTTTCCACACGTGTAAAGCGGAAGCGATGTCGAGTCTCACCTCTAGAGCAATAAGAGATGAAGAGGAAGACGTTTCCATGTCCGCATTTGCAAGACAAGTTCATGTAATGACCTGGGAACCTTTCACTGGCAATGAAATAGAGCGACGGCAAAGAGCTTATTCCAAAATTGGATCTTACATCGCTTTCAATTAATCGATCGGAATTCTTCATTTCACTTTCAATGAGGTGAAACTCCGCTGGCCGCGAACATCTTCGGAATTGTTTATGTCCTATTATGTTCGCGGGGCAATTAATGTCGTAATTTTTATTTACGTGCTACCTGATTATACGAGTAAATTTCCCTTGTCTATACAGTGAATGGTTCTCGTATATACCATAATCAATCATATATAAAATAAATAACTAATTAAATAATAAAATAAATAATAAAATATAAAATAAATTAAATAATAAAGTATAAAATAAATTATATAATAAAATATATAATAAATTAAATAATAAAATATATAATAAAATAAATAATAATAAAATAAACAATAGTATAAATAATAAGATAAATACCTTGTTTTAAGTAGGCACCTAAGCGACGGGTTATCACCAAGTAGATTGGACCTTAACGTGTCGTTGCTCTAACGTCTAGTAGCCTGTGATCATGGTTCCTAATATTAAAATGTCAAAACTTAAATACGACACATATGCACACATTTAACAAAACGAAAATTGCTCCCGTCTTGTTAAATCACCCGTTTATCAACGTTTCCGGCTTTAAATCACAAATTTACCCCGAGAAATCACGAAAACTTTAAGAGATGAAAGCGCGTTTGACATTTCGATTGTGACGTCACGAAAGAACTACAGACTGGCCAACGCCACCCTTTCAAAATGAATTGTAGAGTATCAATAATTATATTATTTCGATACTAGTTAATGCCCGTGAAAAATCACGGGCAGCCATGTACACGTATACATATTACCATATACACATACATTTTATCCTACATATATATTTAATCTTTTCATTTCGACATATACATATTATCATGTTCACTAAAAATTTATGCAGCAGTAATGTATATAGCAGTGAACAGAAGAACATAATAGTAGTAGAGATATTTTCGTATTTTTTGAATTTCAGATTAATTTAAATTGAAATGAATTTAATATTAGTCTTACTCCTTATTTTTAATAATTATAAATTTTTAATTGTAAAAATCATTATAAAATTTTCATGTTGCAAAAACTTTCCGTAGATACGTACACTCTACGTTAGTCTTACATTGATCGTTAGAGTAATCGCATTAAAAGAACTGTTATTTTGTCTACAAATATCAATTTTTGGCATAAGTTTGTAAAATGCAAAAACATAAAGAGCCACATTGACTGTTCTTACAAATTTTAAAATAATAATGAAAAAGTTAAAAACAGAAAAGTTAACGAAAAGGTTCACTACTCGGCACATGTGTTGTCTAATCATATACCAATGTACCAACACTCAAGTAGACGCAATAGACATTTAACAGATATTGGTAACAACGGACAACACTTGGATAACCCTTTTGGTATCGTTTGTATGGATTTCTTCTATTGTATAACATCTACTCTATCCGCCATCAACTGACTCAATCGTAATTGCCATCTCAGCAATTATATGATTACATACACATAATTTAAAAAATGTGAATAATATAGGTAAAATAGCTATTAAAATAGCAAATAATATTAAAATAGCAAATAATATTAAAATAGCAAATAATATTAAAATATTGAATACATGTATTTGTAATCTTTAATTTCACTCATTTAATTTGTAGTACATATTACACGCTTCATTTCGGAAACTTCTTTTTCCGATAAATATATGTATGAGTGTATAAAAATGCATCATATATAAGTGCACTCTTAAACGATATGACGTCTCACCAATCACAAAGCAGTTTTAAGAAAGAATATTTTATTTAAATTTTAAAACAGAACAATATTAAATTTAACAGATAATTTCTTCTTGACCAACGTGAATCGAAAGAATTTAAAAAAAAATTAACACTTATAATGATTTCATACTTGTATTATCACTTCATGTTTTTTTTTAATCCCTTCTTGCAAGTATTTGTTATGTAAGCAGTACATAATAATCTTGCTCGTAGAGCCAATTAATGACTGCCTGTTGATTATTTTAACCATCGAGCACAACGTGAGAACGGTATTTTAATCCTGTTTCATTTGTTACCCATGTCGTAGTGCGAGTGTTAAAATAGTCAACGGACTGTCGCAAATTCTCTTTATGGGCAAATTTTTAGTCTCTTAATTTAAAATTTGTGCTATGTAACTGACAGTCAGACTACAACGACTTACCACAAGGAAAGCCAAAATGTTCATAATACTGCTTGACCAAGTCTTTCTGGCAAACGTAATTGCGCCGGCGGATGGTTAACTCTGTCCTTCCAAATACTTTCTCTCTCTGCGCAGGCTGCATCGACTGCCAGAAAGATTTGGTCGAGTAGTACTATGTATATTTTTGAAGAATGGAAAACAACCAATATATATATATATAATACATTCAAACGATTTTAAAAACATTAAACGGTAAACAAATAGGATTAATAATTGTTTTTGGTTTCTGTTAGTGATGGCTCGAGTGCCAATATTATTCAATTTACAAAAACCTGACTATTATAAAACTAAAGTCAAAATCATGGACGCATAAACATCTTGCCGAGTGCACATACATAAATACATTCTACGATATACTCGTGTACATCACATAATCTTACTGTATACACAGAATAATCTTATATATCGTTTATTAATTTTATATTATTTATAGTAATGTAATTTGCAATACATATTTGAATTAGTAGTACAGATGTTCCTTTTGTACGATTCGCAAACGCTGGTTCATTTTACTACGAACTTCGTTCAGCATCATTGTGTTATTGTCCTGTTTCTAACCTCTATCGTCTTTATCGTAGAATATAAACTCGATCAGCATCGACTTGATGGCGACAACTTATTTCATCAAATCAATGTCACAGGCACTTCTTTCTTTGGCTTTTAATACACATTGTCTATTATTTTTTTCTGCTCTTTCATTGCATGACATTGTCTCCTATAACATTTAGGTATATGCACATTCCACAGTTCTTGATTATGTTCCATCCAACGTTTCATCGCATAACCTCACTTTTCGAAAATTCACCAGATTGCCTCTGAAGCTCCAAAGTGCTATACTTTAACTAACTGTTAATGTATAATTTACACGTTTGGCCCATATTTAGGCCCCAAAAGGGCTCTAAGACGTCCGACTCGTTCCTTCGAAAAATGACAGCGGCGCAGACGGTAAGTCGCCTGCGCTGGAGTTGAAATGTAAAAATTCCGACTTTCAGCTTCAAGTTTGTTTATACGGGGGGTACCCGCGTCCCTTTGGTACGAAACAAATTATTCGCTAAAATAAACGATTAGAGCAAAACAATAATTTGTTTCGTTGCTTTTTAATTTGTTGATGCAAGTAGTTAAATTCTCCCTTACAAAACTCATTGATGTTCTTTAAAATGCGATTTTTTCATAGTGGCGCAACCATCGATACACACTCATCATAGAAATCATATTCCTTAAAATAGGAAAATTACCGACGTTCGTACGTACGTTACGACGGTAATTATGTTTGTTGATTAAGATCAATAAGTAGAAAATTGATGAACTTTAAGATTTATAATTATTAGATATTTATACACAAGCTCAGATTATTTCTTTTTAAAAAATTGATAGGAAACTATAGAAAAAGATACAAGATAATAAAAGTAGCCAAATTAAATTGGAAATTGATTGAAAAATTTGAGATAGTTGCCAAAATTAGAATGAATGTCACAATAAGATATACGAATAGCAACGTCTAAGAGAAGAATAGTACTTCAGAGATATCCAGTCTACACATTTTGACCTATTTTGAGAGCCAAGTTTTCCGTGAATGAGCCAGAACGAAGGATTTATCAAAGATTTAGGGCTTGCATGTAGTATTTACTCTCAACGCTGGAAGCAGGATTTTTATTACCAAACTTGAGGTGATGTAAAAGGAGAGTTCTCTTGAGTATAAAAATATCCAGCATTTTGGATAAAGCAATTTATATTCTAACAGAATGTTTTTTAAAATTTTATTTAGAATGTTTTTTTAAATTCTATTTAGAATGTTTTTTAGATTCTATTTAGAATGTTGTTTTTGTAAAATTGCTATATAGTATGAGAGCTTATTATTAGTATGAGAGTTTATTCTAAACCAAAATAATAAATTCTAGATTTAAATATACCTTCGTACTGAAGCCTTTCGAGTCACCTTTCGTGCTTTACTCAAATAAGCATTATTACGTAAACAAAACCCATTCATTCCATTTTCCCATCAAAGAGACCGAGATGATTTCCTTGAAACTTTCCGAGGAATATAATAAAACTCGATAAAAAGGGAACATGGCTCAGGGTTACAGGGGAATATCATTATAACCCAAAAGAGACAGGACATTATTATTATTTAAATTTCTTGCCTGAGCTCCTTTTTGCACCCGTTCTTATTTCGCTTCTTTAATATGAAAAGAGCACGCGAGAAACGTTGGTAATTTAAGATCACTTCATTATAGTTGAGAGAAAACTTGCTTAAAGTGTGTCAGGTGAAAACTTATTGCTTGTAATTAGCAGTTTATTTATTATTGTGAGTATTAGATTAGCAAGTCATTTTTAATCATCAATAATTTATTTCATATAATAATCATTTCATATAATAATTGTTTACTTTATGTAATAATACGAAATTTATTTCCTATAATAATGATTTAACTAATTAATAATTCAACCATCGACAGGCCCGCCTCCAACGCCTGAGGTAATTAACTCGATACGAGATCCGTGTACATTTTCTAAACTTTGGCAGTTGGGATATTATGCTGTAATAAATTATTCCGTTTTCATTAATTTTGCTTTAAGCTACTTGAAACCGCATGCTGAAAGCATCGTTTAATCCACTATTCATCAAGGAAAAGATATTTATTAATATTAATTCAAATAATTTGCTATATATATATCCACAGATTTAACCGCGTGCCTCCGCCAATTGTGCAGGTATAGGGAATTACACGCGATTTATTTACAAGTTTTATTTTCATATATATTTCATAATTATATTTTCATAATATTTTCATCAAAAGCTTCATGGAAATATGTTTCAATTTGTTGTTTAGTAGGAGAAAAGCACGTATAAGCAAAAAAAATTAAATATGGAAAAGAGCGGTTTCGATCCTGTTGCGCCATCATTTTTTTTCTCTATGGCCTAACTTTCCTTCTGCTCCTCATCTGGCCTTCCAGATTTATCTAAACGGAAGCTTATTGAATGATAAAACTGTCTGTAATCTATTGGGGAAATGTTTGCAAAGTTCTGAATTTTTATTTGCCTTTGTTTTACGCAGGCTGTAATATCAATGTATAGGTATATATTTGTAGATATCATATTTGTAGATATCCTATTTGTAGATATCCTATTTGTAGATATCTTATTTGTAGATATCATATCTGTAGATATCATATCTGTACATATCATATGACACAAATAATCCAATGTATTTCGTAGACAAATTTATTTCGCAAATAGCTTGATCCGTTCAATATTCGTCATCAAAGCAGGCGTACATTCGCGAATTTCAAAGCGAAAGGGAATTCTCGCGGGAAATCGAATAAAAAATGGTCCTCTGGGAAATGGGACATTATTATTCAAATTTGTTCGCTGATGTCCTTTGAGGGATTTGTTACTTCCTTATTTGTAGCCCATTTTCTAATTTGGAGTTTAGTTATTTTTTGTAATATGTTATATAATACTTAACATGTTATACTTATATTAAAATTATATATGTTTAACGTTAGTCTCTCGAACCTTCGTGCAGAATGAGGTAAAACCCTCCACAAAGACGTTATTTACTGCCCAACCTTAGACAATATTTATCCTTCATAATGGAAAAGGTCAGTAGTAGTTTCCTTTTTCTGGTTCGTGTAGAGGTCTCGTCTAGACTAAATACATTTCCTGGAAACAAAGTCGTTTAAAAATGTGAGTAGAGAAGTGGTTCATGTTGCTTTAAAAGGTATGTAAGAAGATACATACAAAATATACACATAAAGTGCGCTTCAATGAAGAGTGTATCTTGAATGGAGGCTTTCATTGCCTTTATGAAAAGAACATGATTGGAATAATATTACTAACATTTTAAAAATAATATTATGGGTTTTCTTGAGTTTATTCAAGAAAGAACAACAGGACCTTCTATAAATTCAAATCCTTAATATTTATAGCCCAAGAAGGAAATGGAGTTTTCGAATCATTTTTTTCTACACGTTAAACGACTTCCCGTTTGACCGTGAAAACGTCGTCGCGTGGAATAATTACTAAGTCGTTATGATAATCGAGAAATCAGGAAGTAAAATTCGAAGCGAAAGCGCAACAATAACACGTAATAGAACTCTCGTTTTGATACAATAACTATAATTCTCATGCAATAGCATGAACATACGAAGTTATGTAGATTGTGTACACAATTAAATTGGATTTTAAAACGCAATTCTCATTTATTTATTTTATTTGTATTTACGAAACATTTACGAATTAAAAAAAAATAAATTAACACTTATACTGATTTCATACTTGTTTTATCACTTCATGTTTTTCTTTATCCCTTCTTGCAAGTAGTTGTTATGTAAGCAGTACGTAATAATCTTGCTCGTAGAGTCAATTAATGACAGCCTGTTGATTATTTTAACCATCGAGTACAACGTGAGAACGGTATTTTAATCCTGTTTCATTTGTTACCCATGTCGTCGTGCGAGAGTTAAAATAGTCAGCGGACTGTCGCAAATCCTCTTTATGGGCAAATTTTTAGTCCCTTAATTTAAAATTTGTGCTATATAACTGACAGTCAGAATACAACGACTTATCACAGGGAAAGCCAAAATGTTCACAATACTGCTTGACCAAGTCTTTCTGGCAAACGTAATTGCGCTGGCGGATGGTTAACTCTGTCCTTCCGAATACTTTCTCTCTCTGTGTAGGCTGCATCGACGTCTCCCAGAAAGATTTGGTCGACCAGTATTATGTATATTTTTGAAGAATGGAAAACAACCAATATATATATATATATATATAATAGATTCAAACGATTTTAAAAACATTAAACGTTAAACAAATAGGATTAATAATTGTTTTTGGTTTCTGTTAGTGATGGCTCCGAGTGCCAATATTATTCAGTTTACAAAAACCTGACTTTATTATAAAACTAAACTCAAAATCATGGACGCATAAACATCTTGCCGAGTGCACATACATAAATACAT
>JAWQRP010005870.1:0-10258 GCA_033557875.1 Quadriops clusia
CAGACAGACAAAAAAGCAAAAAAGGGCCAAATCGACTCAAAATCGCTCAAAACGTCGAGAATCATTAAAATCTCAAAAATTTTTTTCCGCATGATCACTATACTTTCTCTGCGAGAAAGTAAAAAAGACAGAGAAAAGAAAAAAGAAACTATAGAGAGCGCACCGAGGGAAAGAGAGAAAGAAATATTTTGTTACATAAAGAATAATATTTTTCTTTAATTGGAAGCGTGTGAAGTTAATTTAAAATAATTTTAAAATACCTTAGGTTTGTTTCAAAATAAAAAAAAATTAACAATTAAATTTATTTTAATTTTCTTTAACGTGCTACTTATTGCAATAAAATATATAATATGTATAGGTATATTATATGGTACAGATTATTATTGGTCTAAGGTACATTACTTGATGGTTCAAGGTACAACATAGTGTTGTACTACGGACCAAGTGCAACATTTTTTTCAAATCTCCCAATCACATATTTAATAATTTTGTAGGGTTAACTAGAATTGTCCATTATAAGAAGAAAACACCAAAGAATGGCTTTCCTTTAAATTAATCCGTCCAACTATTCAAATTAAGAGAAGATTTGAGTTCTTCAAAAATCGGTCTAAGGTACAACACTCTCCCCTATTTATCAAACATAATAAAGCGGATTTTTGGCGATGATACCAATTTATATCGATAACTAGAACTTATAAGCACAGTTTAATCCGACTTTGAAGTCCCAATGTTAAAAAATAAAAATGAAAACAATGTCAAAGTGACATATCCAAAATTGATAAATGACATATCAATGTATTTGGAATTACATTGAGAATAATAATATCAGTAAAAAATGTAAATAAGAGATTTCTTGTTACTTTCGGTGAAACTTTTTTGCCAATATGTATTTTCATTGGTGGAATTTACTCAACATTTCATGTAGTTTTGCAAGAAAATGTTAAGTGTCTTCCCATATACAGAATTTATGTACATTCACTTAAACTTATTATACTTCGCACCAATTTAAAGCGATTCCTTATAATTTTTCCAAAGCACCTTTAAAGACCAAAGGAAGGAGTTGTAAACGAACTTAACGCCTGAAAGTTCTAGTTATTCAAATACACACCCAAATTTAAGCCTTTTACCCCCAAGGAATTAATAAGGATATCGCGGGAACGCAGAAGGAGCGCCGAAGGTAAAGGAACGGGTATTCCGGAAGGAAATATTATATCCTGTAGGCGTTCCACCCTTAACAAATAAAGTACATAATTGTCATCCCTTTTGCAGTTACTTTGCAAGAACATTTACTTTAAAATTCCGCCTAATTTAGGCCTATTGCTTCCATTGTTCTGTTGCCTACTTTTGATCTCACGTTTTATTAATTCAGGACTCGGCCGCACCCTACTCCCCATATCTCTTGCTTTTTCCCTTGTTTCTTCTTTCAGCACAGAACGTAGTAACGTAAAGTTTGAAAATGCCGCACGGCAGATAATGGTCGCCATATAATTAAACACTTACTCACGTTTATAAATATGAGCAAGTTGTAATGGGGGAAGTTAGACTCTATTATTCGAAATCGTGGAGCGAGAAAAATCCAGTGGGGAAAAACACGCAAGGCGCCCAAGCTCACGCAACGTTCTAAATGTGCTAACAATAAGTAAAGTAGCCTGATTTATTTACATTTATTATTTAAATTAAGTGTTGGTAATTATAGCCGTTAAGTTCTGCAAGAGTTTCTATGTTGTTAGAGCTTTTACAACAAATGCGTAAGTTGTTGGCTTTATAGGGTGTAGTTATTTTTAATTTCTTGCTTGTTTCACCTGTTAAACATTTGCTGATTGGAAGGTAGTTAATTGCGACTAATATTAATATTATAAAGCGTTAACGCTTTTGACTGAGTGTACCCCCAATTTCGGCCGCCGCTGATGTAAATTCAATCTAAGGGAGTAATTCATTCTCAGCCATTTAATTAGGAGGGTTTCGTCTAGCAGTGGAGTCACGTTTAGTAGTTTATGGCGTCTTTAACGCGTAGGCCGATTTATTGATGGGAATTAATGATCAGCTTAACTACGAGCTTTAAGCGACCCGCACAATATGCGCCGATTTAAACATTTCCATTACTCTAAATTCTAGTATTCTTATCTATTACACATACTGTAACAGATCAAAACGGAGATTGATAAAATATTCTATTTCATATCTCGGTATTGACGTCATATGAAATTAAAATAGTACTGTGGCGCTCATGCCTGTAGTATAGTTTACGAAGATGGCTCATGATGTAATCGTCTTAGTGGTAGGTAACCAACGTTGATGTCCGTATGCAAGTTCTTGAAGCAGAGTGGAAAAATGCAGTCGTTTATTTATTTTCCTTTTATTTATGCAGACTCAGAACAAGTAGGGAAGGGAGCAACTCAATAAAACAAATAATTTCTCAAAACGAAAGACATCGCATCTATTGTTCTTCAACTTGTGTAGAACAACATTTACAAAAGATTATTATTAACACCAGGTATTGTACGAAATATTATGTTTAAATAATGAGACAAGCGCGAGTCCGAAAAAGAATGGTAAAGGGTATTATGCGTTTAACAGGTACTTTCATGGACACTGACATCTATAGTTCGGGACCGTAGCGAGTAATGCGTTAAAGTACTTTCAACCCTTGGAGGTAACTTTCCCTTGTGCAAAACCCGCCGAATCTATAACATTGGGTTGTGGGGGAATGCAACTCCGTATAATTTTGTACTTGGTGCATAACAATAACCCTTAACATATCATTTGAAACGGAATAAGTGGTTATGAAGACGATGTCCACGTTGTCCATTTACCTTGGTGGACCTGGGGCTCGGTCCCCTAGAACAATCACAAAATCTGGGCAGTATCGAGTTTGGCAAGTTAACTTAAGTTAGAATAAATGTTTTATTAATTCAAGACATGGATGCGTGAAGGCTTGAGTCATCGGATACACCCAACCAACAGAATTCATTCATTGGTCCGTCCAGGGTGCATTCTCCGAGAAACCAACTCACGAAAGAATATAAATAGGTTTACAAAAGCCATCGGATATACCCAACCAACATAATTCGCTCATTAGTCCGCCCAGGGTACATTCTCCGGGAAACCGTGTTGCGAAGACAAATAATAGTAAGTTATAGGTTTAATAAAGCCATCGAATATATCCAACCAACATAATTCGCTCATTACTCCGTCCAGGGTACATTCTCCGGGAAACCATTAACAATACAACAATAATAAAACAATACAATAATAATATTTCAGAAACAATAATACCTTACCTATTGTCTAGAAGTACTGCTACTGGTGTGGATCTGACTCCCCGATGATTTTTGTCCGGCACTTTTCTATAATCCAGCTTTCGTCCACATTAAAAGAGGTTGCGCTGAGCGCTCATCTATTGCTGGTAGCGCGAACCTTGTGCGGAGGCAGGAATCTTTTAATCTCCGCGCGCCACATATTGAGTAGGTTATTAATTATTAATTAGTGCGATCGGAATCTTGGACGTGTACTTGGTTGCCTAGGTCGTAGATAGAGATATCGCAGTTCGTTTCAATATTTAATATATAATAATTAACTAATGATAATACATGGGAAACTTGCTAAATTTACTCAAAAGTTAGATACAGAAACTAAAAGAAATTGTCATAGTTATTTATTTTCCCCTTACAAATAAGCAAATGAACACATCAGCGAACGCGAAATGAAAGAGCGTTCTGAACGGCTACATCTCGAGCAATTTTTTATTTGCTTAGAATCCACCACGTCCTTGGGAAGTTTGCCCTTTCCTCCGTTAAATTAGTTCCAGCGGCCGTACAAAGGAGGCGCAAGATAAATCGGCGGGAAATGTGTGAAGGAATGGCAGAAAAACTAAGAATAAAAAATTACTTCGCTCTAGTTTGGCACGCACAGATGTGTGACTCGGGGCTATTATTCTCGAGATTTGATGATACTTAACCCGGAATTTACTTTGTTTCCCTCCCTCGCCGCCGAAAGAAACTAATAAACTTATGTCCGCTCTCCGGCCGATGTAATTAATGTCGCTAATGCTCTTTTTTCCCTAAAATTATTGTACACTTTTCTTTCTCGGCCGCCGATTCGGGCGTGCTCCTTTTCCCATTACATTATCTATAAACGATAACGCTGCAATAAATGGAAGTTCCTACGTACGAGGAGGAAACGAGGTCTCGGGGAATCTCGGCGGCCATCTGCTGCTGAAGCAGTATCAGGAAAAAACTTATACACTTAACTCTTGCGGAATTGGACTTAACGTTTGGGATTGTATTGGGGATTGGTCTCTTATTATTTGGAATTTTCGGGAATTATTTTGTGGCTAGCGAATTACGAGGGTCGTTTGAAAAGTCCGTGCAAAGTCAGAGAGAACACACACCAAGTTTCAGCCAGATCGGTCTATTTCTTCGTGTTTGGCATTCGTTTGAATCGAGGAAGTCGAGTAATTTTCAAAAAATGGACGAAAAAGAATTTCGTATGGAAAAAGAATTTCGTGTGGATTAAACATCTAATATATATAAAATTGAAATTCCACTGAGATAGATAGATAGATAGAGAGATACCCAGTCACTCATAATCGCACAGCCGAAACCGGCCACGGGAAAAATCTGAAATTTGGACGGCCGGTAGATCGGTATTCGTAGGGGCGCACTAAGAAACGGTTTTCCAATGGGGCCCTAGGAAGTCAACTTTTGGGGCTCCGAAAGACCCGAAATTTCCCCATTTAAGCCCACGTAAATCCTTCCGTTTTCTTTTCAATCTGTATCCATGCTAATGGAATGTAGAAAGAAAAGGACTCTTCAATTTCAATGGTTTAAAAAGAGAAAGACATATCTATGGTAAATAGGGCGCTCGCTTTTTTATTTGAAAGGTAATCATTTTATTTGTCAACATGACGGTTAGCACTAGCGAGGTTAGGCTAGGGGACGCGGAAATTTACTTTGTCATTTTGACGGTTATATTAGGTTAGGACGATCGTCCGTAAAATCTGCGGGCCGGTCTTTGTTTCTTTAGACTGCGTATAAAATTTGAGAAATGGTAACTATGGGTTTTGTAAAAACTAACATTTATGTATTCTAGAATCAGCAAGTTGAAAAGTGAAAACGAGATGAATTTGGGAT
The DNA here is from genome assembly GCA_033557875.1 of Quadriops clusia. Lineage (NCBI taxonomy): Eukaryota > Metazoa > Arthropoda > Insecta > Coleoptera > Hydrophilidae > Quadriops > Quadriops clusia. The sequence continues at coordinate 5,133 of JAWQRP010005870.1, forward strand.
AGTTGTGGATCATATAGGAATACGCAAAATATTGTGAAACTCATCCTTGAATAACGATATATAGCACAATCAAAGTTTGACCCGTTTGCGGACATGTCAGAAGGAGGGTCGCAGCTATTTTTACTAGCACGAGGGCCCCAGATTGCTCCGATAGGCCCCAAAGAGAATCTTTGACAAATTTAACGTTTACATGGCAACCGTCCTCTTGCGTTCTGATAGCTTTCAGTGCATTAAAACGTCAGATTGAAGGATAGTCAAATAAGATTTCATATTTGATATTCAAAGATCCTAAAATTATTTTTGATACCAATTACTTTCTTCTTTTAAAATTTAAACATTTTCAAAATTTTCTTTATAGCACGAAATTTTTTATTGAGAAATTCTATTCAAAACTTATGGTATCGTCTCACGAATTCGTGCAATTAATCAGTAATTTTGTATGCAAGGTTGCATTGTTCAAATTTGTCCTCTTTACCTTTTAATCCCTTGAAGAAGTTTTTATAATAAAATCGTAATGTTAGGCAGACTAGACATCTTTATTCCATAGTCCAAAATACAGAAAATGAAAAATATTTTATGAAGAAATACAAAAGGTCATGAACATAAATTAACATTTTTTTCACCTCTAGCCAGTTTCCGTTTACTGGACGAATTTGTCAAAAAATTAAAAATCAATATTAAAAATTTGTACTTAGTACCAGATGGCTAAATAATTCAAACGGGCTGGAACCGACCCTTTGTTAGGGAACTAAGAAGAAGAAGAATTTTTAAGTTAAATAATTGTCAAATTGACCAGTCAAGTTCAAGCACGGACGTCTGGAAGTCACATTAAAATGGAATAAAATGAAATAAATTACCGAAATGGGCGGGTACGGAGTCTGAACCGGGAACGATGACGGGAAGGAAATTAAAATAAAATTAAACTAAATAAAATAAATTAGAATGAAATTAAAATAAAATAAGGAAAGGACACGGGACTTTAAACTAGAATTGAAACAGGAACGAGGACAGGAAGGAAAATAAATTAAGAGAAAATTAAGTTAAATGAAATAAATTAGAATTAAATTAAAATAAAATAAAGAAAGGGTTCGGGACTTTAACTTAAACGGAAACGGGAATTGAAACAGGAACGAGATTGGAAAGGAAAATGAAGTAAAATAAAATGAAACAAAATAACATAAATTGGAATTAAATTAAAATAAAATAAGAAAAGGGTACGGGACTTCAACTTAAACGAGAACGGGAATTGAAATAGGACTGAGGACGGGCAGGAAAATAGTGTAAAATAAAATGAAGTAAAATAAAATAAACTATAATTAAATTAAAATAAAATATGAAAAGGGCACGGGACTTTAACTTAAACGAGAACGGGAATTGAAACAGGAACGATGACGGGAAAGAGAATAAAGTAAAATAAAATTAAACAAAATAAATCAAATAAGAATTAAGTTAAAATAAAATAGGGGATAGGCACTTGAATTGAAACTAGAACGGGAACGGAGACTGAACCGGGAAAGATGACGGGAAGAAAAACAATATAAAATAAAGTTAAACTAAATAAAACAAATTAGACTTAAATTGAAATAAAATAGGAAATGGATATTGATACTAGAACACGAACGATAACTGAACTGGAAACGATGACGGGAAGGAAACTAAAGTAAGATAAAATTAAACTAAATAAGATAAATTATAATTAAATAACGAAGAAAATTCAATATAACGAAGAAAATCCAATAAAACGAAGAAAAACAAAAAAAAACGGAGAAAAACTTAGACCCTAAAACATTATTCCTAAAAATCGAGTAGTAAGATACTTTCATTGTTATCCGGCTCGATGGACCAGAACGGAATACTGCACTTGTATTGTAGCAATCGATTAGCCACGATTAACGGGGACATCTGCAGAGTCAATTGGCTTGATGCAGGAACACGACAAGAAAAGCCATACAAGACCTGCATGGATAAGGTAGGATCGGGGGAGCACAAAGTTGCCGCGCTCGCTGAACAGGAAATCTGCAAGTGACAATTGTTAGGGTGGCAGTCCTGACAAATGGAACCCGAGCTGCGGCAATAACGTCAGCACCACTCTTAATAATTGCTCTTATTTCGCAGCTCCGAGCTGGTAAACATCACTGAAACTAACTCTAACTCGAATCACTCGAATCGTGAATGGCTGGTCGTTTTTATTTGTCGAGCTCTCCGACACGAGATCGAAATTGTGCCGAAAGGTGGCGCTGCGATTCGGGGAGCGAGCCAGACGGCAAAGTGGAGTTAAAAATAGAAGCACAAAGTATCAAATATCTGCGCCTCATTTAATCATTCTTCCATTGTCAAAGAAACCAACTGAAAATTTTATTGTGCCTCCGTGAAAAATTTCATAATTAAAAAGCTCCTGCAGGACGTGGGAGGCACCTTATTATGGAAGCTTCCTTCCGAGTCTGAGCCATTTTTTATCGCCCCGATTGTATTCCAATTTAGTCGCATTGTTCCGGCCCGGAACAATACACGCCGAGGAATATCAAAAGGATATAAATTTCCAAACTTCCGCTTTTAATTTGAAACTTTCTTTTAGTATCTAGTGGATTTATTCCGCTTCATCTTGAGCAACAGCCTTGCGAGACTGCCCTGCGAGACAGCCCTAAAACTCTGAGGCTTCCATTTTCTATTACCTTTCGTATTTTTCAATTTTTCTTCAAGGCTACTAATATACACAGTTTTATTTATTTACATAACATTGGAGAAGAATACAATACGGGTCATCTGGCCCTTTACTGACCTGCTAGATGCGACCTTACTTAACTACCCACTATTCGTTCTTACGATAATCGCCCTCTGATCACTGACTTAGGTTAGCCGGGTATCCGCTGAAGTCGATGCTCGACTCAGAGCTTCTCCGGTAGCCCGTTAACCGGTCTTTGACACTAGCCCTCTGTGGCGGTCACCGCTTCCTTCTTGAGAATCGCACAATGTCGTAGGTACGCGTACGCTTCTTTCATGATCTCCAGTGAGCTTGAAACACTGCGGTTCATTCGTGGTCTCCGGCTCTCCTGAGGCTCTGCGGAAGGAAACGCAACGACGCAACTAACACCGACTTGAGGGAGTCTCGGAGGCAAACGCTAGTGACGTGATTAAAACCTTCGAGACGGGAGCTAGCATATCAAGCGGCGTAGAGCCCCGATGACTTCTGCTCGAAGCTTAAAGCCTGTACGGTACCTCTCGCTTAACTACACCCTACCCAAGGGCGGATGTACGCTCAGTAATGTCTTCCTCAACCGTTCGAAAGCCTCAACCGTACCACTATGCTACGACTAACACAACCACCAGGAGATGACCCGACTTTACTATGATTACTCGTCTAACTATGTCTAGTATCGTCACCGACGGCCGACCATTAACTATCCCTTCGGCGAGGGTGCAGGTGGCTTTTATGGTATCGCTTCGGCGGTGGAGGTGGACCTTGTTGTGTCACTCGGCACGTCCTAACTCGTCTTCGTCTTTGTGCCTAAGTTCCGATAATTTCGTCCACTGACGGAAGTTGCCACATTCCACAGACTACTGCAACTGCACATGTAGGTACAGTTATGCCTAAAGATATTGCACATTATCGAAGATTATAATTATTAGGCCTCAAAATCGGTCCGCGGTAGTGTGTATGCTTTACAAACAACCTGTAATGTTGCCACCCAATGTGGTCAAGTAGATTTTGAACTCTTTTTTTTCAGATTTGCAACTTAATTATTCTTTGGGGTTTACACGCTGCACTAAAATTGATACGTAGGGATGTGTTTTAAACACGAACAAGTCTTTGAAGAATTTTCCTCGTAAAGCAGCGCACATAACATTTGAACCTTTGTTAGTTTTGCCCCATCGGCATCGATCCGACTACTCATTTATTTCATTCCTTTCCAATAAATCCCTTTGAGAATCAAGAAAATAAAGCATTTTAATCCCTTAAACTCCCCTTGGTTTATTTCTGTTGACTATACCAGCGGAATCCCAAGAAGTATAATCGAAATCTATGGTCGGGCTTAAATCGCGGAATAAATTTCTCGTTCGTTATCACGCGGAAGGAGAGCGAACAAAGGCACGAAATTTCCAAATGATTCTTTTCGTTTTTCACCGTCGCTGAGCGGCACGCTTCAGCCGAGAGCCCTCGTCAAAAACAGTTTCCTCGCTGGCAGGGCGACTTGCAAAGTTCTTCTTAATTATTTCACGCGGCGAAACTTATTTCTAATTTGGCACAAATCGCGGCCGCATTGTCAGGATTCCCCGGAACTCCGGATCGTTTGATTCCGAGTCGATCAGCCACAGTAATGAATATTCATCCAGGACGAGTCAGCGGCTCGAGAACTCCTCTCGCAGTCGCCCACTCGGATAATCGGGTTTTTGTGCTGTTTTTCGCACGAGTCGGCTTCGCTTTTTCTCTCCTTTGGCCGCAGGAATGCGAGCTGAGTGTATGTCGTGTCGATTTGGGGTTCAAATTGAGTCCTGGATTGTTCATGAGGAAAAAATGTATTTAGGACTCTAGCATCTAGCCAAATAAAATTCTAAGTTTATTGCGAATTTTAAATTACATGTGTAAATTTTATTGGGGAATTTCTTGAAGAACTTTTTAAAGGTAATTTCGGGTTAATAAAATTCCGTTCTTAACTCCAGCGATCTTTATTATCATGTGTTATACCTTTAAACGATAGGAACAGACTAAAATTGTATTACTGACAGTGGCGTTAAGTATCCTACTTAGTGGGTCACTTAACTCAGCTGTTTTGGAGTGTTTATAAACATTCCAAAAGTGCAACGCACCAAGGTACGAAATATCAACAAAGTATGTGCATAGCACTTGTCTGTGATCGCGCTGGTTTAGCATGTCCCAAGCGCTTCTGCGTAATCGTCTAGCCATAACTTGTGGTGTAATTGTTTATGACCTAAATATTTATATACTAGTTAATACCTGTGAAAAATCACGCGCAGCCATGTACACGTATACTTATTTCCATGTGCACATGTACATCTGACCATGTACACGTGTACATATTACCATATACAGATACATTTTATCCTACATATATATTTAATCTTATGATTTCGACATATAGGTACATATTATCATGTTCACTAAAAAT
>JAWQRP010005871.1:0-10257 GCA_033557875.1 Quadriops clusia
TTCCGATCTCCTCTTATTCAATAATAGCATTATCTTTTTTTTTATTAGAATATGCATAAGGTGGAACAAAAGGTGTGTGTATATAGCCAATTCTCCGGAAGTTGGTAATTGCCACTAGACTTAGACGTAGCGCTGAGGAGATAAGCCACAAACCCGTCTTCCATTTGTTGTCAGCTATCTATGCCAAGTCTAAAATGGAAACCGCAAATGTAGCTCAGCAAACACCTAAGCAACTGCAACACAAAGACGTAAGAGACACTAGGATAAAGGACGACTCACACGCTCTAATTAGTAGTAACGTGAGTAGTTAGTATGCCGTACAACTAATTAATTAAGGTTTCACTCAGGTGTTCTGGATTAGCGGAGGATAGATTCGTAAACACTGAATACGTGGAGCAGAATGTAAACAACGAGGGGAGGACAAACTGTTACGTTTAACAATGATTCGTGAAGTTTTTTCTGATAGTCGTGTTTCTCTTTTATCATTCCTAATTGCTCCCTTAAATTTTCAGCTAAAACTGATTCATCTCATTCACACTGAACTTGTTAGTTACCCCATTATATGTTGGAAACAATTTAGGAACTGTATATATAGAATATAGGCAACTTACCCAAAATGTTCGAAAATAATTCTCGTAAATTCCATAATTCAGGCGCAGATATAATTCAGTCCTGACGGTTTATCAGAACTTTAATAACAGTAAATTCAGTTTTATCCCTCGCAGGACGAAACAATCTATAAACGTTACGTCCTCCGGCAGAACAGTAAAATGTAAACCCGCAGGTATGTGTACGTCTGTACGTTCTTGCCGATGTAAAAGCAGAATAAACTTTTATATACGCCCCTTTATGTGTACTGCACATCGGGAAATCCTTTTGTGCGCTTTGCTCTATAAACGAAATTAGAAGCAAAAATGCAGAATGTCGAGATGTTTTTGAAAACAGAGAGAAGTGAGCCGTTTAGTTACTATTTAGCCCTGATATCAGCGAGATTCGCATAGATTCAGACTGCTTAGTCAGGGTGTTCAGATGAATGTGTAACATAAATCTGCCGAAAAAAACCCGGCGGCCTTCAAAGAGGCGACAAAGAAACAGCAGTTATTGTGAAACATTTCAAAACTAACACACTGTACACTGTAATGGTCCAATTTTCCGGGATTATTGCAACAATTACGTCGACACGCCCACTGCCAGATAGTGTTCCAGGAACCCATAGAAGGTGGCCATGTGTCAACACGTGAGAACGAAGGATTGCGCTAATATAACAGTTCAAAGGAGTCTGGGTAGCTTCTCCCTCACTGGGTTCCGCGGGATTTACTAAGCTGTGCGATTTATCGACCTTTCCTATGTTCCACCGCTTGTCGGCTGATATCGAAGGGTTGATTAGTACGCTCAGTTTATGAGATCTTGATGATAACGGAGGGAGAAGCGTACCACCAAAGGTAGAGTCGATCCCTTTATTTTCGCTTTAATATCTCGTGCGTACGACGATGTATTGGAGTTATAATTAAGGTGCCAACAAAGACTTACGTACAAACGACATTATTTGCTAACATTAAAATAGGGTTGTCTCACATTTAAATAAGCAAAAAAATCCAAAATAAACTAGGTAGGGCCCTTCCGTCCCATCCAGTCATCTGTGGCTACAATTCGATACGTTTGGGGCTGGTCCCTGCTGCTTGTTATTTCGGTCAAAGGCAAACATTAATTCTTGCGTGAAAGTTTATATATTCGCATTTAGATGTCTTAAGTTATCTATTTAGTTATGTATGCGTACGTTTAGCATATACACTAGTGTTTCATTTAAATTGCACATTCCTGTACATCCATAGTAAAATGAAACGGCTTTGATGAACAAACGAGGAATAAAGAGAGGATTAAAAATGCGTTCGGGGGAATTGGGGTGCAAGTGCAGGGAGGAATCAATGTTAATTACGGCGTTTATGCAAAATTCCAACTTCCGCAAGTTCCCAACAATGAAATATACGCCCTAACATGTCGCCCGCCTCTTAATTTATGTGCCCTTTGGCGAAGACAAAGCATTAAACAGTGCATCCGGAGCAACCAAAAGCTTGTTTAGTGTACACAATAAAACTAGCTCAACTGCAACTAACGCCCTGCTTTAGGACAAATAAAATATATGAAATATTACCGAGGAACTAACTATGTGTATGTATGTATGTATGTATGTATGTAGGCATTTATTACATTAAAAATAAATATGTTCATAAAAATATGTCTGGTTGGATAATCATTTCCCCAAGATACATTGAGCTATATTATTAAAACCCAAAGAATAATATAAAATTATGTTGTGTTTGATTTTTGTTTCTAACATATAAAACTCTCCTTTTTTTTCACTTATTCCCAAGAAGTAACTACCATCATAATATACAATCATTTTTAAAATTATATAAGGTCATGAATACAAAATAGAACCCCTCTATTAATAATTTAACTATTTATAAAATTAAATTTAATAAAAGATAAAATTAAATTTAATACAAGAACGAACTTTGTCGTTCGCCCACTCGCCACCAGTCGGGCCCGAGTTTACGACGAGCAGTAAACTCGCGGTCGAGTAAATCTAGCGACCTTTACGATTCCATATATCTAAGGCATTTGCTCAATTAAAATGCAAATGGGCCGTTCTGGAATCAGTGTAATGTTAGGTTTCAGCGGCGGAATAAGAGCACAAATGCGAACATATTTACGGTTATGTCGCACTCGCCTGATCCGAGTCCAAGTAATCGTTCTTATCTAGAGCTAATTGTGTATGTGTGTTTTGGCGTTTTTTTTATCTTAATTACACGTGTGCCGCTCGCTTTTTACATTACTTTCCTTTACAACCGCCTTCCTGGTGTTCCGTAACAATTTAATTTATTTTCATCAGGTACATATATATACAGAGACTACTGTACAAGAAAGAAATTCGCGTAGAAATAATATTTCGCTTCATTATCCATGCGAAGGTTTCAGGTGGTCACGTTCATCCAGTGTCCATTACTTTTCCGATTACCCACGTATAAAGTGTATATAAGCTTTCTTTTTCTTTCGGAAACAAAAGAAGGATCTAAAAGTAAAATTCCACAGCAAGCTTAAATAAAAAAAAGCAAACTTATTTCAGTAATGAAGGACGTTGAGCTGCTGCAAGTTGCTGCATAATTTCCCCGCAAAAAAAATCCGGATTTTCCGAGGCAACAGCGAACAGCAACCATCAAGAAGGCGGCGGCCGAAAATTTATGATTCTTCCGTATTTGCGATAATTATCATTAATAACTCTTTTCTGGGGGAAGTGAGCTAGAGTTAAACGCGTCTTAATTAATTCTGCCAGAAAAATGAAAGGTGGTAAAAACGGAAGAATTAAGGAAGACTGATGATTAAAACCGGCTTATCTCGACTTCGTTAAAGCGAGGAGTTAAAAGTAATTACTACGTACTCGCCTCGTCATGTTTATGCTACTCCTTCGTTTGCCCGACCTGATGTATTACTTGTATGCTGACATTTTGCTAAAATTATTTTATTAAAATTATTTTACTAAAATAATTTTACTAAAATAGTTTTACTAAAATAGTTTTACTAAAATAGTTTTACTAAAATAATTTTACCAAATGAAATTTTACAATATATTTTAAACAATACAGATTGGACACTTTCTATTAAATCACCCTGTATAATCATAATAACAGGGATCGCATCACAGCTGAAAAAGTCGGCCGCCCGAACAAAATTTTAAAAAAGAGTTTTAATTAAATGTAGACCATTATTTAAACGACGTGACAACGCTCGCAAATGGCTTTTTCCATGCGAGAAACTACGAGGGCCCATTAACATAAAAATTCACACATGAAGCCCCCTTATTATTAAATAGCCTGACCAGGACGAGGCCTTCTCCTATTACAAGCATCTTTGGGAAGTCATCGTCCTGAAGAAAATAAATTTAATGGAATAATGTCCTTCTGAATAATATCCTTCTGAATAATATCTTTACGAATAATACCGTTGCGAATAATATCCTTGCGAATAATATCCTTGCGAATAATATCCTTGCGAACGGTTATGCCTATCCCCTTCCGGCAATGTCCTTCCCCACGGCCGCCTTTGATCCTTAAAAATGCTCGCATCCGCGTCCTCGGAATAAGCGCTTTGGAAATTAGAGTTGGCGTTGGCGGGCACGAGGCACGAGCACCTATGATCTTTCAATTTGGGCCAAATTAAAAATCGCCTTCCTTGTATTCAGGCGGATTGAAAATGTTAAAGGTTGCCTGCTTTGATCTTGATTAAAAAGAAAATTATTTCTCCTTCTGATATACATAGTATAAGTATGTACTTACTCATAACAAGTACGCACTTTTATTAAAATAATCATTTGTTATATTTACTTATTACATTTTATTAATTATTCTTTATTTTTATTTAATCCTTATTATTTCTAGATTTAATAAGAAAACCAAGCGAGAAAGTGACGTTTGAAATCAAACTACGCACTCTAACGAATAGAAACAAAGAAGCCTTGAGTCACCCCCAGCTATCTATTGTTTTTACGTTTATTGTAAGCTGCACTTTTAAATGCGAACTTACTTAGCATCGGCGTTAGGCCGATAATGCAGTGACCTACCCGGTCGATAATACAGTGACCTGCCCGGCGGATAACCAAAGTTTTGTATGTTTGTTGACACTCTTCGGATTTTCGCGTTTTCCCGTGGAAAATCTGAGAAAAGTTTAGAAAACCGAGTGTAATCGTGTACATTCGTAGATTGTCGCGAGATTGAAAGCGTTTTCTAGTGACCATAAAGTGAAATTCGGATATTTCGACTCTTTTTCTAGAATGTTCCATTTTGCATGGTTTGGACTTGTCTATGGAGCAGAGACGCAGGCGCAGGCACAGGCAAAGGCGACTTGGATAAAAAAAATCAAGGTAAGAGATTTAATTATTTATTTTTGTGCTGCATGAAAATGTGTATTATTGAAATTTAGGTACAGGGATACCTCGCTTCGGGAATTTTCATTATTTATTAATTATTTGTACAATGTATGTACCGAATTCTAGATCAGTGCTTTGTTAAATTATAATGAATGGAATTATAATGAGTGGAATTATAATGAGTGGAAAAAAGGAACAAAATTGGTACCTTTAGGGAATGAACTTCATATTATTTGCAAACACCAAGAAAAGACCCTAATAAATAACTCAAATATTTGAAACACTATGAAATAAAAATAATGAAACGTGTATTTTGTAGAATTAATTATTGGGGCATCTGTCTTGCTCGCTTCGTTCGCAAGCGCTCGCGCCTTCGGCGCTCGCTTTTAATACAATCAACTGGAGTGAGATAATTAAAGGAACTTGTTATTAGGAAATTATTTTATATAAAATTATTTTAAACTAAAATTATTTTGAATTAAAATTATTTTGAATTAAAATTATTTTGATTTAAAACTGTTTTGAATTAAAACTATTTTGAATTAAAATTATTTTGAATTAAAATTATTTTATATTAAAATTATTTTAAATTAAAATTATTTTAAACATTTATTACTATAGTAAAAAAAATCAATAATAAATTACTCAAAAATTCGAAAAACTATGAAATAAAAATTAGAATGAATATTTTGTAATATTAATTAAAGAAACTTTTTATTACGAAATTATTTTAAATTAAAAATTTTTTAAATTTAAACTATTTTGAATCAACATTATTTTGATATTAATATTTTAAATTAAAATTATTTTAAACATTTATTATTATACCAAAAAAAGACACTCATAAATTACTCAAGAATTCGAAAAACTATGAAATAAAAAAAAATTCTTGATAGTTTAAGTACAATTGTCCAAATAATCAGGTTAAATTTTAGTATATTTTTTTTTACTTTTAATAATAATTTTAATATTTTTGTAATTTCAGATTTTAAAATGTTTTGCTTGCTATCATAATTTATATTTATTTATTAAAATATTCATTTGTTATATGTATTCATTTACTAGATTTTATATATTTTTATATTATTTTCACTTAATTCTTATTTCTAGATTTAATAAGAAATCCAAACAACGAATTGAACGCTCTACGTCTTGTACACTTCATAGAAGTAAGAAACCACAAGATAAATCGCCAAGCGATGGAAACAGAAGCCTCGATCCACCCCAAGCTGTCTATTGTTTTTACATCTATTGTAAACTGCACTTTTAAAAGCAAAATTACCATCATCGTTCGGCCGATAATGCAGTGACCTATCCGGCCGATAATGCAGTGACCTACCCGGCCGATAATATAGTGACCTACCCGGCGGATTACCAAGTTTTGGATGTTTTTTGACGCTATTCGGATTTTCGCGTTTTTCCGTGGAAAAACTGAGAAAACTTGAGAAAACCGAGTGTAAACGTATACATTCGTGGATTGTCGCGAGATTGAAAGCGTTTTCTAGTGACCATCAAGTGACATTCGGTATTTCGACGTTTCTTCTAGAATGTTCCATTTTGTTTGGTTTGGACTTATTTGAAGCAGAAACACAGGCGCAGGCGACTTGGATCAAATAGTTCCAGTTAAGGTAAGTGATTTAATTGTTGTGTTTTTGTGTTACATGAAGAGGTATATTTATTGACATTTTGGTAATTTGATCTTACGAAAATTTATCGCGATGGATGGAAGGAAAACTGATAATTCGTTTCATAAAAATTCGCTAGATAAGTTTATATAGGGTGTTTAAAAAATTAGTATTTACAAAGTTAGAATAAATCAAAAATAAAATAAATCAAAAATGTGTCTTACAAAAATAAAATAAACAATCTCTAAACTATTATACTTTTGGAGTCGAAAGTTAGTAAATTATTTTTAGGAGATTAACAGGATGAAGGACAAACCGTTGATTCGCTAGATAGGTTTATACAGGGTGTTTAAAAAAATAATTTAAATTTCTAAACCACACTTAAACATCATGATATTCCTATATACGTATATGTACCTAGTACATATGTAAACCGTCGAAAGGGGGACACGAGAGCGAAATAGTGGCAAAGTAGGCGCACGTCGGGCAGAATGATGTAAAAATATCACAATTTGTGAGCCCTCAGAGTTCGGGAGCAGACGGCGTAAAGGATGTTAGCGGGCGAGAGTGGGGCCCTCTATCACTTAGGCGCGGAACCTTGATAGTAAGCCCGAGTGAGTCCTAAATGAAACTTTTAGATTTATTCACATATGGGGCTCCCGAGAGCTCCATGAAATAATGCGATTTATCGGCCCATTTGCACCTTGCGCCCGTGAATTATGCTTATATTCCACTAATTCTCTTGTGCCAAAACTACTCTTATAGGTATCAAATTCTTATATTATAAAGTATTTATATTATAAAGCATTGTTATTATGTGAAATGTTGAGTCCTGATTGTTCCCTCAAAATTAAAGGGCAATAAATAAAATTGCTAATTTTAATACATTAGTCGTCCAAGGAGATACACATCTGCAGATTGGCCAACTCACTTCAAATGTAATAAAATAAAATAAAAATGTCTGCTTTATTGCCGTTAGGCGATAGGGCGATAAGGGCGACAGCCACGCAACGTTTAAAATCGCAGGAGCTGTCTTTATCCTCCTCGTGTCGATGCCATAAAGCCCTCTCTTTCAGGGGGCGAAAATTAAATGCATAAAATTGTGTTCGTGCGGAGTAGGCTTTGCTGCCGCCTTGAAAATGACCGATCATTTCGTTTTAACTTTGGATTATGTATTTCAAAGCCTCAAGAAAAATCGAGCTTGAACGATATTTACTTTTAATAGTTTTAAAAATTATATGAGAAGTCCCAGCAAGAGATGGATATAAGTAGGTGATGAAGAAAAAGAACTCTTGCTTATTAAAGTAATTTTATTGGCGCTACCGGTTCCGGTCGGCCTCCGACCTTCGACAGGCGCTACATGGAAAAAAACAAGCGTTAAGACAACAAGTTATATAATATGGAATCACATGAAATTTTCTCTATTCATAGCTTGGTATTCCGAGAGCACATTTACCCTCTGGGCAAGGTTAAAGGTAGGTTCACAATGTAATGTACCTGGTGTATAGCGTAGGTACATTATATTGTGAACCTACCTTTAACCTTGTCCAGAGGGTAAATGTGCTCTCGGAATACCAAGCTATGAATAGAGAAAATTTCATGTGATTCCATATTATATGACTTGATGTCTTAACGCTCGTTTTTTTTCCATGTAGCACCTGTCGAAGGTCGGAGGCCGGCCGAAACCGGTAGCGCCAATAAAATTACTTTAATAAGCAAGAACTCTTTTTCTTCATCACCTACTTATTTTTAAAAATCTTATTCTTTTTGAAGTTTACTTATTCAATTTATTTTTCTCTATTAAAAATTTTTGGCAGGACATACTCGTATTAGCAGTGTGTTATAGGGCAGCCTTCTTATGGAGCATAAGGCAGCAGGATGAGATATTTTATTAAGTTTATTTAAGAGCTATAAAATCCGTGCATATTTACGCTGTCATGTGGAGAAGTTTTACGGGTCCCATAAAATGAGATACGGTCTCCCGGTTGCGTCGAAAATGATGAGAATAGGCGGAAAGGCGAGTGAAAATCGCAGGCGGCCAGGACGTTGTCCTGAATCAAATTTGCCGGCCGACTTTACTCCCCCTCTCTCTCTTTCTCTCTTTCTCTCTCTCGTTCTCTCTCTCTCTTTCTCTTTCTCTCTCTCTCTTTCTCTCTCTTTCTCTTTCTCTCTCGTTCTCTCTTTTTCTCTCTCTTTTTTTCTCTCTAATTCTCTTGTTCTCTATCTTTCCCTCTCTTTCTTTCTCTCTTTCCCTCTAATTCTCTCTCGTTCTCTATCTTTCTCTCTCTTTCTCTCTCTCTCTTTTTCTCTTTCTCTCTTTCTTTTTTCTCTCGGTCCCTTATTGCTGCGCCCCACTTGCCTCAGATATAAAATAAATGCCCCATTTTAAATATTGCTGAGTTATACATGTTTATTCGTTTTATTCTCATGAAAATTGGATTCCTTTTATTGCCTTTCCGCGTGACGTAATATATTACGCATATCGCAGCGTTATTTTATTAGCTTGGTTATTATTTTATTGAGTATAGACTCTTAATGCGGATTATTTTTTTAATGAGGAGATTAGTTTAATGCAGATTTTTGCTGTAACCTTTTATTGTATAAGTATAATCGTTTATTGTATAATCGTGTATTGCATAATCAAGTATAACATAATCGTGTATTGCATAATCATGTATAGTATAATCGTTTATTGTTAAATCATTGATTGTACAATAACGACATGTTGTATGACGATATCCTGTCTAACGATATTTTGTTTAATAAAGGAATACATATAATGCACATAATGCATGCACAATGGGTCCGGCATCATTTTTGTAACATTTGTTGTAATTTCTTGGAACAATGGGCCCCATTTAGTTAATCCATTTCCTACATCCAGGATGCAAATATAACAATATGTGTCAGAGTGTTACGTCTGTATGTTTTTGTGAATGCGAACGCATTTGTAAACGCACTGATAATTACTGGATTTAATTGAATGCCCTGATTATCCCGTTTATTTGCTTTGTGCTCGATTTTTCCTACTACAATTTCCATTACATCACAGGACTCACTTTTATCGGTAAAAAATACGAATAATACTTTTTTTTAATTGGCCGTTTGGCTTACGACAATGTTTTGCACGTTTGGGACTGTCCATAAATGGCGTAACTACATAACTCGCGGTAGTACATAGTACATAGAACATAATATATAGTACATAGTACATAATAGTACATAGTACATAGTACGTAGTACATAGTAGCACATATGTGGTAGTAGCACAGTATAACCAGTACCGCGACTCCGAGGTTTGCCAGAATGTGCGTAATTGCCCTGTGTGGTCTCCTCAAAACAAGCCCTCTTACGACAAGTGTAGATCGAAGTAGATCGGTGATTTCCGTTATGTATCATACGCGGTACTTGCCGAAGAATCACGAAGAATTGGAAAAAGGTGTTAGGGAATTAAATGCTGCCCTGTTCTTCCTAATTCCACCAAGGTTGCATGCTCGTGGGATCCTTGCGTGGTAAACTAAGATCAAAGGCGCCGACACCGAGTCGCGGTACTGGTTATACTGTGGTAGTAGTAAGAACATACTATATACAGGGTGGGCCACCTAAGACGTTCACCTTGAATAACTTTGTTATTAATAAAGTTAGAACAATAAAAATTTCAAGGATTTACTCAGCGCATGAAGGACCCCAAAAAATCCTAGTAAAATT
>JAWQRP010005872.1:0-10255 GCA_033557875.1 Quadriops clusia
TATTTTTATATATCTGGATATGTATGCTTTTTAGAGGCCTGAGGATGTCCTAATAAGACGAAACCGGTCGCCTTCCGAATAAATAAATAAAATTGTCAGGAACAGTGCCTCCCTTTTATTTTCAAATATTGTACCATTTGCCTATTGCTTGATGTGTAGCAGATTGCAAATAAAATGGGAGTTATAAAAAAAAACCAAACCGGGCATATAAAATGTAGTCTCTATAAAGATTTATGTACTTACCTAAAAATACTCAAGGAAACTTGGAAAAAATGAAATATTTTATTAACTTAAATTTCAACGTAATTTCTTTTTTCAAACAAAACAATAACCCTACTTTCTACGAAACTTATCACATTTTGTTTATTTAAATTGATGGTTTTGTCAATTCTACTAACAAATTATTCGTTTAATAAAATATTCGTTTGGAATAAATAAATATTTTAAAGAAATAAATAAGTAGAAGTAATTATATTAGTTTGGCTGAATCAATGCTTTTTCAATTCAAAAAAATAAATATGTATTTGTTGCGTAAAAGAAATATAAATCAAAGAAAGCGGTTTATTAAAATCAAAAATTCTCTCTCTCTTTGTAACAAACACAAGAAACATAATGCAAATTTCCGGTTTGTCCTGTAAAAATAGAATTTGCAATGTACTTGCTCATAAATTACATTTTTTCTCGCAACAAAATTTTTCTTCTCGTAGGTAAAAACTTTTATAACCAATATTTTTCCTCCGCATTTCCCAGAAGCTCGAGCACTTGCGCAGATTTATTTGCATTTCTGGCAGCTAATCCCGTATGAAGCACGTTGATTTGTTATCTACTCCATAATTTAATCGGGTTTAATTTATTGCAGTCTGTGGTCGGTGCAGCGTTCTCCAAACGAAGCATTCGGATGCGCAGTTTGTTCGGCGGACGATATTACAAAATTCAGACGGGTCCTCGTTAAATATCTACGCTGACTTCCTGGATGGCAATTTAATTTGCACAGTTCGGTTTTGTTGCTTGCTGGGGCGAACATGTTCAATATGTCAATATTGTAGGTACACGCGAATGCAATAAACTTTCATAAAACCTGAGCCTTTAGTCGGGTACATGACATTTTCATATACGCCAGGACCTTATACTGCTTTTGAATTGAGATCTAAACATGGAAACGGAGACTGTTTTAAAAGTCTCCATTAGATTTGTCGTCGAACATACGCTCTATGCTAAATAAATATTTTTGCGAGGAAACTTTATTTGTCATTTTTACGACGTTCTATTCGATGTGATCCTAAATCCCAGTACGACACCTATCTGCACTGACTTCCAGGCTATAATTAAATTTGTCAGATCCGGTTGTTGTATTCTGCAGTTTGGACTTACTTGTGCACAGTTTCCCACTAGTGTCACGCAACCGTGTAATTCAGCTCGGAACGGACACGGGAGCAAGAAGCTAGTGCTAAATGCTCCAATGATAAATGAAAACTTTGCTCCGGACTGCCATGCTATGCGAATTACCTAATGCTTGCGATTAGACTACGTAACATTGTAAAATCTGGCACATTTAAAACTTAAACGTCTTAAGGCGGCTTCATTTTATAGTTGAAACACTCAGGATTTACATTTACTACTTTTATATAGAACATTCCGTAAGGAACCAAATACTTTCTTTTTGTTTTAATTTTAGCTGATGTAATGTATCATCAGATCTTTCTCTACAAAAGTACGTAACGACCTTAATTCATTCAAATCAGCTTTGTCGGCTGCCGATGCTCCGGGCTTGATCCACGATCCTACGTAATAAAGCTCAACTAGATTTTTTCAGCCATCAAGTTGTTTTTGCCCGGAGTTTATAATTAAGTACACTTCGCGAGTAGCTTCATTATAAATTATTTTCCTAAAAACAAAGAACAAAACTGTATCTGAGCGGGACCGATGTAGAATGTAATTAATAGGCTTGTATATCAGAGCACATTTTCCGCTTTTGCTCAAAATACCTGCATGGCTTTCGCAAAATTTGTCGAAATAATTACGCGCTCGAAGTTCGGCCGGAGTTTTCCGGAATTTTCCCCCGTCGAGTCGCCTGTGTTTATGCACATGTATGATTTATGTCCGGGATATTGGTAACTTAATTAATGAGCGGTGACAGAGCACGCTATTTTTTACTTATCGCCCAGTAAATGGTACCGGTGCTGCTGAAATCCGCTGAAGGGCTTTTACGAGTTTTCCATAAGCGGGCGCATGAATAATTAGATTAATAATACATGGCGATTTTTCTTTTTCAAGCAGCTGTTAAAAGGGCTGTCAGAAGTTCCTTTACACTTTATGTTTATTTAACTAACATGCGTTTCCCAAAAATGCGTAAGTACATTTTATTAATTCATTTTTTTAAGTAGGCCTGTTTATTGTTTGTTTCATGTTTGTCTCGCTTCAAAGAGAAAAGGCCGGTGAATTTCCCGGATCACTCTTCGTAATTAAAGTCACATTTAAATAGAGAAATAAAATAAAGAAGAGCGCGATTTCCCTGTGATTTGCTTTAAAAATGCAAAGAATTTAACGACGTTAAAGAAAGTAACAGGATTAAATATTAAAGTCGCCGGCAGCGCCGGGGAGTTCACCGGAATCCAATAAAAAGTTTCAGTACGCCACTGCATAGAAACAGAATCAAGTTTTTATGTCCCCCTCATTAAATCTTTAAAATTACTCCCGGGCTTCATTCCGACTGACTTTAAATAATAAAAATTAACTTAATTTCCTAAAACAATGCTCATAATGACTCGTTACGATTTTATTCGACTCTAATGGTGTAATTACTGGCGTCGTACAGAAGAAAGTTCACCTAAAATATGTTACCTACATTTTAATGGCCGAATTTATTTAAATGCGAATGTCTGGGACGCACGCTCCTAATTTAGAGAGAAAATTTGATCATAAAGCTCCAGAAAGCAGTACTTACATTTTTGCCTTACGTTTTTGTCTACATGTTTTTCTTGCCATTTTTTTACCTTATTGTTTTTGTTCCGTCTTCCTTTTTTTTCAAACGCTCAAGTCACAAGCAAGTAATTTTTGCTCGTTCGTCTTTGGCTCTATTTACTCGATTGTGGGCGGTTTGGCTTATTCGTGGGGCTTCAAAGAGGACGGATGAAAGAAAGCGACTCGCAGTTCATTGGAAAGGGGAGCGAATATTTTACTTATTGACTTCGGCACCCCAGGCTAATTATATAAAATATTCATAATTACCGCGCTAAAAGCTAGATCAAAGGAGGGACGAACTACTAGAAGGGATTAGATTCCTTTATGTACGCGGAATATAAAATATATGTTAGTGAAACAACGAAAGACTGCAACCTTTCATCTCGTCCATAAACACCAGCTATAATTATGTGGAACGCGAACTTTTTCTGCGGCAATTGTAATATAAAATATTCAACAACAACAAAGTCCCGAGTTCTAACTTACGGTATTTATTGGATTGTTTACTGTGAAGTATCTGCGAGATATGCACCTACAATGAAACAAGTAGACGCTATTCTTAACGAAGTACTCCAACAACAATGTTGCTGTTGTTCCTTTCACCTTTCAGTAAAAACACAAAAAAGCCCATTATAACATTTAGAATTGGTACATGCTCCCATTCAAATTTAAATAAGAGTACATACATGTTTACTTAGTTAGTGGCATGTACCTCTCTAGTTTTAATAAAAGCCATAAAAGGCAATGCAGTGCAGCGGCATAGAGGTATGATATGAATGTACACATTATGTAGCAAATAGAGTAGATAAACATGCACTCATACAATTCTTCGCTTCTAATGGAAAAATTCTTGAAAAATTGCTTACATACACTTTGTATCTTAAATGTGGTTGTTTATTGAATAACTGCGTAAAGAATTCAACGAGTAGCCTTACTGAAGTATATGCAAATAATAGGTATAATATGTCTATCTAAAATTTGTGTGATAAAAAAATGTATATGAACCCAGTTAATTTTTTATATTAAACAGGAATATTTCTTTGAATCAAAGTTTTGATTTCATGATGGAAAACTACATAATCAAAATTCCAAAAAATCAATATCAAGAAGAAATAAAAAAATATATATTACTTATATTTCAAAGTTGACCTATGTTTAATTTATGCTAATTGAATTTTAATTTATCCAAGTAATCCTCGACTAATCTTATGTTAAGGCTTTCTAGGTCATCTAAAGATGATAGAGATAAATTTGAAAATACAGTGGACCCCCGTTAGTATGGTCGCGGTTAATGTTATCACCCGCTTATTGTTGTTACTTTTGGCAAGTAACGCCTTCGCAGAATTTAGATCGTCTAAAGAAGACACAATATGCGGGAATCTCCAATGATTATGCAGTTTATACCAAATCTTTGTGATCGTAGGTTGTAAAATTATAGCAGTACAGTGTGATTTTTTAATAGTGAGGCATAAAAAATTTTAATTTGAATCCGCCTTCTTATAATAAAGTACTCAACTAAAATTTGGCATTTCCGGGATTTTAGGAATAATGGGTTGCATAATTTAAACATTAGTATAATTAGTTGCATAAGTTTAAGATGGTTTACTTTGAGTAAGGAATAGGTGAAAATTTAAAATAATACCCAATTTATATGTACTTGAAAGTTTAATTTTTAACAAAGAGTTGAATATCTGCGTAATTGTTATGATATAATTACTAAGTTACAGAATTTTATGATTATTATAGATAGAATTAGCAACATATAAATCATATATGATTTCTGTGATTAGAAACAAATAATTTTAAGACATTTTAATCAATCCTCTTATATAGAATCAAACTTTTAACAATTTATTTTGTTCTTATCGCTAACTTATGAAATGTAAACATATTTTGTTAAAATATCATCGGTCAACACTTCATAGGTAAAAATAAAATTTCACGTAGCATTATGAGTTTTAGACAACTTTTTCAGGATCATTTCTTCAGCAGTACAACATTATCGTAAAATAACACCACTCATTAAATTTATACTTGAAATTCAACTGATTTTATAAACGTATCATGTAATAGTCTTACTTAACTATAATTACCCTATAATAAAAATATCATGATACAAGACTAACTAAACTAGACTAACTTAACTTAATGTTACCCTTTTTAAGCGGAGAGAACAATGTGATTGAGCAGAAACGATTATCGTAATTAATTCTACCAATTTTATAATAATGTAGTATTATAATATTTGATTTATAAAAATGTTTTCCCTGGACATTAAGAAAAAATACTAATTTCTTTGCTAAAGAAGAGGCACAACAGATTCTAAATGTTCGTACGCACGAAATAAAGGATGATTTTTCATTTAGTATAATTTAAGAGACAATTCCAATTCCAAAGAATTAAAAAAAATAACAGTGGTCAAGAAAACAAAAAACTAGATGATTACAGTAAATGCTGGAAGTGTTTTCCATTGACATCTTTACATAAATTAATTCGCCTTACCATGTTGGTAAATATTCTTTCTAGCATGTTGGCATTGATGTCAGCACAAGCATCAAGAATGATTTCTTCCAACTCGTCAATGTCAATAGGCTGGTGCTCATAAACTTTATCTTTTAGATACCCGAAAATTGAAAAATCTAAAGGCGTTAAATCTGGTGACCGAGCTGGATATCTATTTTTAGATTTTTGTTTGTGCATCTTGAACCTTTTTTCTTTAAAAATAACTTAATGGTTTTCCTTTCTTAGGATTTCGGTTCTACATGAAATTAATGGATAATTTGATTTATGTTAACATTATTTTCCTTTATTATTTTCCTCTACGACTGCAATTTTTAACGAATACTAATAATAATAATAAGCTTTATGGCTTATAAAATGGGATAATAAACTTGGCCGTAAGATTGTTTTGCTTATCGACAATTGCACTGCAAACGTTATAGACAGCAATTTAAAGAACATGCATATTGTTTTCTTGCCTGCGAATACTACGTCCCTTATTCAACCTTGTGACCAAGGGATTATTGCAAATTTAAAATTTTATTATCATCGCGAAATGAGAGCACGAGTATTAGAAAATATGGATAACATGGAACAATTTAGTGGCTAATGATTTGGCGCAAAAAACATCCCTTCTGGATGCCTTGAATATATTAGCGCGGTCTTAGGATCAAGTTTCGTCATCTTCTATACAAAACTCTTTCAAACACGCAGGATTAATTACTCAAAACTTTCAAGTTGAACATGAAGATTTTTCGTCAAAGGACTTATCTCCTGAATTCCGAGAGTGGTTGTCTATAGATGAAAATATAGAAACTGCAGCTGAAACAGAAGGCGACGCTGTTCTGCAAGTTGCCAATATCCCTGATAGCGTTGAACAAAGGCAAGAGACGAAGAAGTTGTGAAAGCACCACCCAACAATATTGAAATTCGCCAAGCAATGGATGTTTTACGACGCTGTGTTCAACATAGAGCGGCAAATTTCCGCCAACATTATCTCTACGAAAAATTTATAGACAATCTTCTTTTGAAGACACTACACGACAAACTAAACTAGAGGAATATTTAAAAAAATAAGAAGTTAATTCTTCCTGACGGGTTCTGTATTGTATTGTGTTAGATATTTTAATTTGTATCCATAATCATCCGGTGTATAATTGACGTTTGTTAATGAAGTCAAAGCTCAGTAATATATAAAAATTTTGACAAGCACCTGTCGAAGGTCTAAGATATGGACCGAAACTAGTAGTGTGAATAATAAACCAATTGCAAGGAAACCCCTGACTTTATTTGACCCAATTAAGTTAATTAAAATTGATTACATACTTTCTCTATACCTATAGTGTTAATACTTATCTACATAATAAATGTCAGTCGTTTTTATTTTTTTTAATATGTAGTAAATGCATAATATGATATTTTATACATATAACATAATAAAAGGGTACTTTCCTAATTTCTACCTATTTATTTATTCATTTCGGGATGCTGTTATAACTCGTTTAATGTTATCAAAACCTTTGGGTTCCAATGTTATCACACTAAGCGGTGTCCACTGTAGAATTCAATACAAAAATAAGACTCATAGAGCTAATTTTAAAGCGGAATAGAAATGTAATCCACTTAATTTCTGTATAGTATTAAATATTCGTGCTTAATAAAATAAAAACAAAAAGGGAAAATGCATAATTCGAGCAAGAACAAACGCAGAAGAAGAAGAAAAATTTTATTCAAATAACGTCTATAAAATTCTAAATAAGCTCAAATGTAACCCATTCACTCCTAATCGTCCTGAAGATACAAGTAGAACGCGATAACTACAGCTAAAAAGTAAGTAGGAAGGAGAAAGCTTAGAATCAAGGCGATATAGGCGATATTTATTAATACGGCCAGTGCGATATTTCCTGCTATTCCCAGAAGTAGAGCGATTCCTTCCACAAGAATATGAGGCATCACCAAACATTGGCTCTCTTTCATAGCACCAAAGATTAGCATTACATTAGCAGGGATTTTTACGAAGAATGTTAGGGACAAGGCCATGGCCAGGCCTAGGGTGTAATAGCCTTCTTCCTCCTGCGCAATCTTCAGTACCGTGTAATCTATCAAGACAATAAGTAAGAACGTGAAAAATACGATGAGTGCTATCGCACTACCAGCCAAATAACAAACGCCTATTAACATGCAACCAAACTGGAGGTTGCAGCAAAAACAGCAAGTGTTCATGTTATCAAAACTAGGTTCATTATATTTGATTACGTTTTAGTGCATAAAATGTACTTAAAAAGCAGATGGATTAATTTTGATTGTTGAGTAAAGTGAATAAAGTTGACATAGTGACAGAGTTTTTCTTATTGTTAGTATGTACACTAAACCAGATATTTATGTAATACTATTACAACAGACGCATACCTTACGTCTTAAACAAGAACACAATGAAAAAGTACATATTAACTGAATAAAGTACCTACTTAAAAAGCGGTTTTAGATTCTAATCGAAACTCGCGCCAAACGTCCCCGTCTCGCGTATTTATTTTAATTTTAAGCAAATTAACCCGCAGATTGCATCCCCAGGCACATCTCCCATTGTTAACATTCTTAACTGTGCGCCCTGGAGGCGTCCTGGAAGTCTTTCCGGCCACTATATCTGCCTTATAACTACTTCTTAACAGCAACACAAAACTCCATTACAAGGGGCGCTCTACTGGGAACATATCTAATAAACGAATCCATTAATTGCAACAGAGAAAATTGCACCAATGCACTAACCCTCATGGCTGAAGGATGTTCAGTCTTCGCCGATGGGCAAACACTTCCATTATTTGCGTTTGCTTAAAGCCCGTTTTGATGTGGCTTGCCTATGGGAGACTTAGCAAATATTTTCATCTGGGTATAGCAAGGGGCCTATTGTCAGAGATATATTAGTCCGTTTAATACCTAAACTATAACTTATTAAGAGGGGACTGCGTCGATTTCCGAGTCTCATTGCCGCCCCAGGAAAACGTCCATAACGCAAATGGAATACATTAATTTCTGTTCGGTCTTTGTACAATTAACAGATTAGATAAGTTTTTTGTTCGTTTAGAGAAAAACTTTTGTTTTTGGATGTTTTTAAGAAATTGCTCGATCGTGAGGATTAAACATGTTTTCATGTCTATTACTCACTGGCACAACAAAAAAATCAATGCCCATGAATAAATGAAAGGACAATATTTTGTATTAATTAAAAAGTAATTAAACAGTAATGAATACCATAGATAGAACTAAAGCAAGACCGAGTGAAAGTCTCCTTTTTACCTCGATATTTATTGCTCATTGTTTTTCTTTGTTTCAAAAACATTTTGAACGAATTCTTTATACGTACTTAGGAATAAATTATTAATTACCAGCGCAATTAAGCTTTATGCGATGTTTTGGGTAGCTTATCTTGTTTTTAAGCTTTCTTGTGCTCCTGCCGTTGCGCGAGCTCATCCGAGTTTTATTAGGCCCGCTATAAAATCGAGTTTCGAGCATGATATTAACACCCCATTTAGTGAATCCCTTATTCGTTTAATTGGCGAAAATAATCTCATTAATCTAAATTCCGGGCTAATTAATTGAACTCATGTTTTGTCAATTTGGCTGGAAGACAGTAAAGCGAGCGGATAACGCACATCGTCGTTATTATCGCGTCTGCAGCTTTGAGCTCAATGATGTTAAATAGGGCAATTTCATTAGTAGGTAAATGTGGATTGCATTGCATTGTCCTGAAACGGGATGATTGGATTTCTATTATTTGTTTAGCCGCAGAGGAGACCTCGTCATGAACCAACTTAATTAATGTGTCTATTTGTACTGTTTTCTAGGAGTGTAGAGTTAAAACCGAACCAATCCCAAAATGTTATTCTGATCCCACTAATTCTATGGGACTCGATTTTGAATTTATTTGGGTCCTATGCTTTCATTATTACTGTTATTTGTTATATTACATTCACTTATCTTATATTCATTCTATGTTATTATTGAAAAAAAAGCAATAAACTAGGTGCTTTTTCTTTTCCAAAAATATAGATTCTCTTTAGAAGACAAATACTTCTTCGTGTAGCTAGCATTTATAAAAAATATTTATTTGAAAATCTTTATAACTCAATTTCACAGAGAAATGGAAATAAACTCCGTTGCCTCTCCAGTACAGGTATCTGCTTACGCGATGAAAATCTTCCACAACATCGCATAACCGTAATATTGCATATATTTCTGTTTACCGCACAATAAGGGCTTTATAATATCAAACTTAATTAAATACAGCAAATTGTTCCCCTCGCTGGGGTGCATACAGGGCGAAATAATGAGACAAGCACAGCGAGCAGCTAAAAACGTTCGTTGGGCGTGTAGGGCTCTGGAAGGCTCGTTAATTTCAAGTGTCGAAGGAAGCAGCCTTGTCTCTAATTTGCACGTAACGTATTGTTTAACGTTGACGCTGGTTTCCTTTCAAAGGGTTGCCAGCTTATCTTAACCTACCGAGAGAGGAGCTTGCAAACGAGGGAATCGGAGAAAGGGGGCGAGCAAAGGACGAGCAAAGGACTTGAAGCCTCAAAAATCAACCACGGGGTATGGAACAATTGAAGTGTAGAAATACGAGCAGAAACACTTTGTAGTCGGAAAAGTTATTTTTTCATTAAGTAACACAATGAACAGTGTACTACATGAATATATACTATTATCAATTGTTGTGGACAAAAAATATTTAATTTTATATTAATTAATATAGTTGGGAATATTGTCCAATATAGTTAAACAAAGTTGTAATTTGTTTTTT
>JAWQRP010005873.1:0-10255 GCA_033557875.1 Quadriops clusia
TATATATATATATATATGGTTGTAACTATTAAAAGTGTTGATTAAATTTGAAATGTTATTGAGCGTTGTTGTTATGATGCAGTCATCGACATATCTTTTGTAAAAAGGCAGAGCAAAAGGCAAATTTTGTATGGCAAAATTTTCTAGATCTTCCATGACTAAATTGGCTAGTATAGATGATAAGCGGCCTCCCATGGATAGTCCATTTAGTTGTTGATAATATTGGTGTTGATATTGACAGTATGAATTTTGATTTATTAAGTCTATTGCTTTGAGAAATTCATTGCATGTAAGTGATGTTTGGGTTTCTATTTCAGGCCAACGTTTCTTTATTATAGGAGGAATGACTTCTAGTGGTATGCTTGGATATAATGATGTGACGTCAAGGGAAATTAATTGGTGGTCTTTTGGTATTGTTATCTTAGATATGAATTCCTTGAAATTCAATGAGTCTTTTACATGATGTTTTTACACATAACAGATACCTATCGAGGAAAATGGCTCAACAGTCATTACAATTACACTCACAAGGAATTGAAACACATACAGAACGAGATTTCATGAAAACAAGAGAAAGAAACATAAGAAAGATAGCAGCGCTAGAAAACCAACAAAAAGATAACAAAACAGTAGAAATACTTCCAACCCAATCGAATTGGATAACCAATTTGTCTGCCACAACTTTACCACCAGAAGTGAAACATACTCTTAGTCTTGGACCAAACTTTGCAGCCAACTATCTTCCACAAAAGCTTCCCATAGAACAGATGATAGCAACCATTGAGCCGTCAATACACAACTTAGGCAGAGCAACACAAGACGACATTAGACGAAACATACATACAACCATTAAACAACACATAACTCACCAACAACAAAAAAAAACACAACACAACAAAATTAATCAATACATCAAAAAAACCGAGACGTTCATTAAAAACAACCCACAGATAACAATATTAAATGCAGACAAGGCCAATGTAACTGTAATAATGGACACGCAAGAATATCAAAAGAAAATCACTGAGATTTTAAAAAACGAAACTACTTATAAACAACTAGACAAAGATCCAACTAACAAACTCCAAGGAAGAAATAACTATTTCATTGATAAATTAAAAAAATGCAATGACATAGACCCCACCACAGCCAGCAAATTGAAAATATACAACGCCCTTCCACCAAAAATATATGGTCTACCCAAAGTTCACAAAATTGGAGTTCCACTCAGACCAATAACAAGCAGCATCCAATCACCTTTTAACAGATTAGCAAAGTTTCAGTACAACCCATATCATACAAAACCAATGTAGTAAAAGCTCTTATCGATCGTACAATAAAATTAACATCACTATCATTTCAACTAGAAACCAGAAATGAAATATTTCAAACGTTAATAAATAATAGCTAAGCAGAACCTTTCATTAAAAAACTTTTTCAACAAAGAACGAGAGCCATACGGTACCAACAACACCAACAAACAATAGACCCAGCTTCTAGATATGTTGCGATACCCTATATCAAACATTTATCAGAAACAATTTCAAATATCCTAAAACCACACAAACTTACAATAAGTCATCAAAACAAAAATTCCAATAAGCTAAAACTTTTCAGTAAACTAAAAGCCCCCACTCCACCAAACCAAAAAACACACATAATTTACAAAATAGACTGCCTATACTGCAATGGGACCTATATTGGACAAACACTACGTCATCTTATGACAAAATCAAATAACATAAAAGGAGTATTAAAACGCAACACTACGGAAACACAACCTTGAAAAAACATGCTTTAGAACAACAACACACGTTTGATTACGATAACCCAAAAATATTAGGACAAGAAAGAAAAGAACGATCAAGAGAAATACTGGAAATGATCCACTTAAAAAAACACACTATAGTAAATGATCGCAAAGATATCGAAGGACTCAGTTACATATACAATTCACTTATAACACACAAATAAAGATATAGAAAATGAAATAATTAACCAGATAATTTTATATTTCACCGCCAGTATAAAATTTCCCAGAAACCAACAAATAATAATAACAACGCCCACTTCCGTCACGTTTATAAGTTTAGCATCAAACTGTCAAGCAATCTACCCTTGAGTGTGCAATTAATTTTAACTAAACCATCCCATAATAAAACATCAAAATGTAGTTCGCCAAGATAAATTAAATAGCTTAGTTTTAAAATGTAATATCACAGATATCTGTGGTAATATGTAGTTTAGATAAATTGTTATGATTTTTTAAGAAATGTAAGTATATCCTAAAAGACACACGGTCACATGATGTATAAAACATCGATTAGTTTCTATATTATGTTCTTGCTTCGCAGATATTTTAGTTTTAATGTTTGAATATACCTCTGAAGAAGTGGTCGGTGACCACGAAACGCGTAAGGAAAATACAAACACATTATAAGGGATATTTAGTTTTACTTCACCCCTAAAAACCAGGACTAAATCCCAAGAAAACAAACACTCATTATAAATTCTAAATATTGATATTGCTTTATTGATGTAAATAATAATTTTTTGCCGTTCATATATAGACAAAAAGTTGTTCCAAAATTTGCTACTGGTAGAAACATATTGCCACAACTTTATTTTCCTATAAAACATTTTGATCTGTACTCTATAGATTGAATATATAAAATACAGTTGTTCAGCGACAATAATACTTAGTTCACCAGCATGGTTCATATACAACTAAAAATTAATGTACGAACGTAAATTATTATTGCATTAAACGATATTTATTAGACCAATAAAATACAACCAATTGCACCGCACTTCTAACTAGTTCGAAAACTACCTTTTAATACCTTGCCATTTATGGTTTTGTTATATGTGAATTATAAATTCAGATTCATTATGCAGATGAATAAAGCCGCCTGGTAAACTATTATAGAATACCTGCCTTTAGGGTTGACGTTTTGTAACGACACGACGCTTTCGTATCTAGCTCTAAATTGGTTTCTGCCATTCTTCATTAACATTTCTTTAATACTTTCAATTTGCATGAGGCGTTTGTCGTCATATCTGGAGGTGAATTTAATGTTTATGGCTGGTGATTACAATGCAATGAAACAAAAACAGAGTGTATCTATACTTTACTATTCGTGTTCAAGTTAAACTGCAAATTTCCTCTTATATAAATATTTTACGTTAATATAGCTCATTCGATGCAAAGACATAATACGAAGGACCTTTTAACCAATTTCAATCGTTGGAATGTAGATACCACGTCCAGACAATCTGAAAAGCAACTTTAATAATCTTGTCAGAATAAATCTGATGAGATGTGATGGTTCAGTCATGCTTAACAAAGCTGACGCGTAATAATCGAAAGAAATTTATTAAAGGGAATAAAGGCCGATTTGGCACTTCAAACTTTCCGTTGTCGGAGCTGGCATTTTGAAAATATTTGTGTATTATATGTCAGTTAAGACTCGTGAGAAACTGGACGTGAGATGATCACAATGCGAGGTTCAAATTAAGATCTTATAAACCTTAATTTTCTCGAGTAATTACTAACTGTAAAGCAACCAAAGAAGCGTGAAATTTTTCTAAATGATAGAGCCCATTAATTAAATAAATTTCTAGTTAGTTAGCTATTTTGATGAACTTATAATGAATTAAACAAAAAACTGAAATATGCTTAATGAAGGAAAATATTTCTAGGAATCGTGATTGTTGAGCGCAAGAGATTTCGCCTAATAGTATTTTGTCATTAAAAAAAGCGCCAAGAAAACTGGGTACATATTTTATGTGTAAGGTTTTGAGTGTTTAATTAAAATCATCATCGTCATCTGCTTTATTAGCGGTTTGGCTACTTCTCCGGATTGGTTAACGTTAAATAATTCGGATTAACTTGGAAATAATCTACTTCATAATTAACAAATCAGTTAAATTGAATGCGTCGTAGTCTTAATTACAGCGAAATGGAAACTGAAAGTTTGTTATTAAATTAAAATGTGATAAGTCTAATGAATTATTGTATATATAAAAAGTTAATAGGTTCATAAAAGGAGTGTTTTGACTGCTTAATCTTCCTTGATTGATGAAGGCCGGACATTCTAAGCCTATAAACAGAAGATTAAAATATTTTCTAAAATGCAGGTACATAATGTTGCTTCTGTCCGGTTGAAATGGCCGCATTTTATTTGCTTCAGTATTTCTTTATCTCTGTTGTGCAATCTCTTGAGCAGACGCCAGTCTTGTTTAACTATATATACCATCATAGGTACAATTGACGTGGTTCTTTACAACTTTATCGACTTTCACATGGGGAATAATAGATTCGGAATTATATATGCTGGAAACAATGTACCTGCTAAGGATTGTCCATTGAATTGGATCTAACGAGATTGCCACTGCCTTATATGTTGAGCAACGGATCAGTTCCCACTGAAAATAGAAGAGTAAAAAGAGACTGAGTTTTTTGTTGGCCTTTCTGTACTTCCTAGATAGATAAGTGGTAATGTTCGGTTTGAGCCCGTATAAAGTAGGTGGACTGAACATTCTTGGATGTGATTCCATGCACCTGTTCGTATTTTTTGCATCGCGAACAAGAAATCAGATCATCGGTAACATTGAACGAGTACAGCAGAATTAGTTAAAATTGTTTCATTAATTATGTGTGGATATTTTAAATTTAAATTTGTGTTCCTCGTCTTGCTTACATCTACTCTGGAAATGTTACTTGCTATCTATTTTGATAAAGCGTTAATGTACAACTGAAACCTTTACAAGCGTATCAAGAATTAATGATGCGTTTTATGGCATAAATACGTATAATTATCAACGGGCTTGAATGTTTCAATCGTAATGTGTACGTGCTCAAAAGGTTTCTTGACCCAAATTATGATAGCCTATCGGGAGTTAATTAATTTCTAGCCAGCATGGGCAGTACTCTTATCTGTTGCTTCAGATCGTTGGGTATAGGTGCAAATTCCCATAGAACTTCGCTGAAACGTGTTTTTAATTAGAGGATAACAGTTTCCAGTAACGCCGCGAACACGAATTGCGTTATATCATTAGATCAGTGTTTCTCCTCTTTGTCATGTTAAACATCATGTTAAACACTTTGTAAGTTTTTGCAGGTATCCCAAACGGGCGTGTAAGATTCAATTTCTTAACCAATTGTAGTATTTCGCTGCTGCTCAATAGCGAAGTGAATTTATAGCGTAATGTAAATGAAGCAACTCCTGTTTTCTAGTTTTATATTATTTGCAAACTCGCAAATAACTGTTCATATTAGCAAATATTAAAGAGCGAGATCTCGCGAGCTGATTTCTGGAATTAATTCGACAATGACTGACGAGGCATATAAATAATTTGACCATCATTTACGGCCTTCTGTATCAAGCAAGGTAAATGAAAAGTAAACAAAAAGTATTAGATGGTATCGAAAATTGGGAGCCGCTGTTATCCTTTTGTGCCGATGACGTACGTGAATTCGAGTAATGTTGATCTTGGTTTCGTGTATACTTCCTTTGTTTAGCTACCAAGTTGATTTTCAGATCAATGAGGCAGATAACATGTTGAATCTTAGCGGTATTTAGTATCGGCACATACATGTATACTTGTATTATTTGTAAGTTATATGTATATGTACTACTCGTAACAGTATTAATGCTTTTTTGAGAAGGGAAAGAGAAATCGAAATGAAACTTATAAAAAGGATGTCGTTTCTGTTTTATTTTTGACTTTGATTATAAATCAGTGTTAACTGAAATGACGGCTTTCAATTAAATCAATGTCCCTTATTTCAGCAATTCATTATTCGCAATGGTAGGTACACGCGAATACCATGTAAAGTAAATTAACTGAACATAATGTCCGACGATTAAAATCTACATTGTAAGAAATTACCAGAGTAACTTCATCATCTAATGTAGTTTCAGAATATCTTGTACCCGCTACAATTGTACAGCGAGTTCATGCACACGTGTCTGACGGCAAACCACTTAAACAATCGCAATGATGCAGCAGAATTTTAAGAAATATTGATTGATTTGAACTGTTTTTATGTTTAATGGACTACCGAACTTCTGTGGCGGCAGCGCAGATAGATGCACTTCTGTCGTAGCGCCAGGAACGCTTTAGACATTAAAGCGTAAAAGCTCACGGAACGATTTTTGGCATTTTAATGCGGCGATGGAGGTGCATCTGTATTCAAATGTGCCTCTAGCCTACCATTAGATATCTTAATAAACATCTTGAGGAAATTTATGGGAACGCCTCGATGACTGGTCATTTATTTCTACAAAAATCTTTACACATGTTCCTCCTTGTAAGATGCGAGATTAATAGATATGTTTGAGCATTAAATTTGATTTTATTTAGCATATAATTAAACTTATCTTAACTATTTATCTAAAAGCATTATTAGGGAGTAACTAGCGAATAACTGTCAGAGAGCTGGACCTATAGATAATGGCACTTAAGCAACGTCCAAAACTAAATTTTAGTGTATATTTAATTATAATTTTCGTTTTTAGGAATTAAAACTAGAGGAATGTTTGTATACGTGCAAGTAACGACTTAAAATATGACATAATAGAGCCATTATTTTTTATTTATATATATAATTATGGATGTAAGTAAACTCCGATAGCCGGCTACAAAAGTTGAACACCTTAACATGAATTCTTTCCTTCGTCCGTTGCGTGATAGCGTTTCTTTCACTAAACCTGCATTAATTATAAACAAAACTATAAACTGTAAGTAATTACAATAAATTTCAATTAACCTAACTTTAAGCGATTATTAATTACATGAAACGGGCTAGTCTGAGTGAAACAATTATATTAATTAATTATGGCTTTATTTTATAGTTAGATGATAATGTAATTAAGGCGTCGTCGTGACTAAACAAAAGGAGCTATTAAAGTTTGTCTAAAATTTATTGCTTACAACGTTTGTTCGCGTTGAACAATTTAAATTTATTGCTATAAAACTTTAGCGGCTGTCCCAACAGCGGCTAAGGATTCTCACAACAAACAGTAACATTAATAATGGCGGCAAAGCACAAACGCACATGGAAGTAAATTATGAATAAAATTTCATAACTTACAGGTAGTGCTGTAATTGTCATCCTCCATAATTTACCCAAGAGCTAACGGGCCTTAATTACGTAGTGGTCACTTAATTTGTAGCAAGGCCGGCCTTAGATTTTGCGTAGGATGCAGAACATGTTTATTTTTGTTTATTGGCTCTTTACATACAAATTCATTGGTCAACCGCCGCAATCTAGGTTACTGACATTATAATTATGGAATTTTTAATTAAATTTACAGTGTACATGCCTCATTTAAATAGATTACGCGATGTTTGGAATTTTTCGAGATATAATTATTTTTTATGGCGCCGATAAATACGAGCGCACTGCCGATAAATATGGGGAGGATGTAAAAATGTGCCATTCGCAGCAATCAAATTTGCATTTCGCTCACTTAAACTTTAATAACAATATCTTTAAGTAGCGTGCAGGTAAATTTTGAATCTTGTCACCGTACTTCAGTGGGACACACTGGCCGTTGGGTACAAGAGAAGCAATGGTTGAGTAAGAATGTTTCTTACGAATAAGTTATAGTCTACATTAATAATACGGATACACAAAAATTTCGAACCCCTATTGATACAGCAGTTATGGAACATGAAGTGTTGTCAGAAACGCTGCTGGAAGCCCCTTGATTTAAATCGATTTCTACTACTGAATTCATAAATAAGGAATTTGTAAGCAACTGCCCGTGCAGGCCTATCAGGATATTGCGTTAATACATAACGGAATAAAATTGGTTTTACATTTCCAAAATATTTAAACCTTCCATATGTTTGACTTTTCCTTGTCTAAAAGAATTGAAGCTGAAGACAATAAATGAAAATAACGGCTAGGATAATAAATGGCGAGGCGATTCTTAAGATAATTAATAAATCTCTGGCGAGCCTGCAATGATTGTTTTCCTTTCAACTCCTACACTAAACATCAAACTAATTGAGGCCATCAACTACTAGTAATACACGGCGTTATTGTAGTTGGTTGTTTTACCGCTCGAGTAATTTGCAAAGTCGGTACCTTAATGATAATTACGAGCTCGTTATATAGAGCGAGGTTTACAAGGACTGTCCGTGTTCCACTCGATTATCTTATTTATCAGGTTCGTATCTCTTCTACCAGTGGCTCTCTACAGCGTTATCGTTGACTTTTTCCATTCGTTTTTCTTGTAGTTGCTGTAACAAGTGACATTACATTTACGTAATGCTTGGCCTTACTTTTTGTACCTTACGTTCGGTCCTTAAGTTTCGTTAAGTAACTTAATGGAAGATAATTGTCTTGTTAAGTACATCCAAATTGAATCATATTTTGTCCAAACATTCTGAATGAATTTTTAACAAAAAAAAACTTATTTTTGTTTTCATCTCACTTGCATTGCTACATATTTTGTTACAATATCTATCTTTCACACTATCATTACATTTTATGCTATTATGGGGCACCATTATAACCATAAGCATAGGTATTAAAGAACTTTATCACTGGTAGCGCTGGTGTACTGTTTATTTGCTGAAAACACATGTTGGAGTGGACGCTTTACGACTTGATTATATTTTAAATGCTCATTTATGTGCCCATAAATATTATTCTTGAAAGGAATTGCTCACTCTCTATAATCCACAGTCATTTATGGAGTACTTATGGGTTTTTGATATGTATTTCATTATTAAAGTGCACTTTTTTCAGGTGAAATTAGAAATTACAATATAGGACTACCTAATTCTTCTGAAATGTCATTTTCCTGGCCACGTCTGCTATCAGGTAAACATAGGCGACGGTGTTTATTTCTGACGACGGCAAGTGTTTTTGTAAATTGTTTGTATACTCACAATCAGCTGTTTTCTGGTTTCATTTGCAACACTTTTCAAGTAAGGTAAGTCACTTTTGTCTGTTTTCACGCTTCATTTCCTTTTGCCGGTCTTATTTTCATCATACTTTCTTGGTCTGCAATCAAATTTCATGATAGCGATTTTGAGAGACTCAGGTCGAGATTGATTACATCGATGATACTCCTTTTCCTATAAATCGCACAACATTGTTGGGTTTATAAGACACACCACAATTCCTCCCACAAATAAGGGGGAACATTAGACCTCGTCAATCTCAAAAACTATCAGTTAACCACGTAATAATATACTACTGTGTTCAAAAAGTACGGTGAATTTATTTATAAAATGTAAATTCTTTATTTATTCTTCCAAATCAATTTCATCCCCTTCAAAGTAATCCCCGTCCAAAAAAACGCACTTTTCCAGTCCTCGAAACAGTCGGAATAGTGTTTTTTCGGTATAGCCTTCAAGACCTTTTTCGATTCGGTTCTTATCTCCTCAATCGTGTCAAAACGGCGTCCCCGCATTGGCCTTTTGAGTTTGCTGAATAGTCAGAAGTCGCACGCAGTCAAATCAGGCGAATACGGTGGTTGCGGAACGATATGAGTCAAGTTTTTGGCAAAAAAATCGCGAAAAACCAATGCAGTATGACATGGTGCATTATCGTGATGAAGGAACCAAGAGTTAGTCGCTCATAATTCCGGCCGTTTCAGACGAATAGCTTCACGCAAACGACTCATAACGCTCAAATAATATTCTTTGTTGACAGTTTGGCCCGGCAGAAGGAATTCATAGTGCACCACACCACGATAATCAGAGAAAACTGTCAACATGACCTTGATTTTCGATCGACTTTGCCGTGGTCTTTTCGGTCTTGCTTTACCTTTTGCACGATATTCGCTGGATTGGTCGGTGGTTTCAGGGTCGTATGCGTAAATCCAAGTCTCGTCTCCAGTAAAGATGCATTTCAAGTGGTCCTGATAGTCAGACAGCAAAGTTTCACACACATCAACGCGACGCGTTTTTTCCAAAAAATGGAGCGATTTTGGCACCAATCGAGACTTGACGCGTTTGAGACACAAAACATCCTTCAAAATGGTTTGGGCTGAGCCAAATGATATTCCAACACTATCAGCGAGGTCTCTAATTGTCAATCGACAATTTTCAAGTACCAAATCTTTGATTTTTTGGACGTGGCCCTCGTCGGTAGACGTTGATGGTCATCCAGAGCGCAATTCGTCTTCAACGCGTTCTCGGTCCACTTTGAACTCGTAGTACCACTTATAAACGTTTTTTTGTGCCATAGTTTGATCACCAAAGACCTTCCGCAACATTTTCAACGTGT
>JAWQRP010005874.1:0-10250 GCA_033557875.1 Quadriops clusia
CCGTTCATACCAATTTCGTGCCCATCAGGGGGCGATACCTGACCGTTCCTGGCTGTGGAACCACTTAGTGGTGACATGGACCATACTTTTGGAGATCGCAATAACATCCTGGTGGGACTGTCCTTTTATTCCTGTTAACCACTTTTGTTGACCCAAACGCTGAATCTCGGGATGTTGCGGGTTGCGTTGCTTGGGACCTACGTCCGTGCCGAACCAAGCGTTGATTTTCTTTGACGTGACATTTGCCTACGAATTCTGGGATACTACGAAAACTACCTAACTACCAATACTAGACGATCACAGGTAATTTTGGTCAATTTAAATTCGGGTTGATTTGAATTTCCCGCCGTTTTCGCTTGCGGAATGTTTCCGTAAGTCCCGCTTGCGTTCGCATTTGCGAGGGGGCCCCACATACGTCATAGAGTGCTACGCCACGGATTGTCTGTTAGCTGTGCTAGAAAGGCAGCGTTAGCTAAACGAAATTAGTGACATTTATTATGGAAACAAGATGTACGTAGTAAACAGTTGTTTACAAAACCCATTGGGCGTGAAATAAAAGTAAATGAAAGAATGTGCCTGTTAATAAATAACTAGTACCTTTTACATAATATTGAAATTATTGATAACCAAAAGAGCATTTGTCATCCCACTAAAGTCCGAAATTATAAAAGCTGGTTGATCGATGGTTGAATTCAACCGACGCGACGTTTGAAACAGAGACGACAATTCTGATTGGATAGAATTTCAAATTCTACCCAATCAAAATTGTCAAACGTCGGTTGAATTCAACCGTTGGTTCTACATCATTCGTGGACGATGAAGTAGTTAACATTTTTTCCCAATGAAAAAATAGCGCCCTTGCTGGGACTTGAACCATAAATCCTTTGCACCAAACACCAGCAAAGACAAAAGACAAAAACATATATTGCTCAAAGTTAGCTATGTACAATTAAAACATTAAAAGGATCAAATTTTAATTAGTAGTATTGTGAGGTTGTTCAACGGCATTTCCAAGCTTGTATATCCGTAATATTGAATTCGTTATAATTTCAAAATGTTTAGATAGTTAAAGATAAAAAGTTGAGGTGTTTAGGATAAGAGGGGAAGATTTGATTGAATATCAGGAAAAATTGCAAGAAAAAACCTGTAGAAAAAATTAAAGTAGAATATAGTGGAAGGGGTTTGTCAAGATTTTGAATTTAAATTTATTGTATGTTAGTTATCGTTAGTCTAATTGTCGTTCATTAAATATAGGTAGTTTTTGGTAAGAAAATTTATGCTTCATTTTGAAAGGAGTATTATTAGTGATGTTTTTGACGAGCGGATTAGAATTTTATTTGCTGTAGTGTTTTTGTCCTAGTTTTAACACGTAGTCCAATATTGTTGGTAAGTTTGTTTGTTCATGCAGGTCTCTAGTTCGTGTGTATCTATCAGCATTTAAAACAAGTCGGAGGAGTTTATTTTGTGTGGTTTGTAGTGATTTTAATGTTCTGTTCGAAGCGCAACACCATGCTGGTGCTGCATAAGTCAAAACAGGTCTAATGAGGGAAGTGTAGATAATTTTCTTATTTTCGGTATTTAAATGTGGACTTTTGAGCAATGGGTAAATGGATTTAACGGCAGCAAAAACCTTTTGTGAAGTGAGTTTCACATGTTGGTGGTATTACAATGTTTTGTCAAGGGTAACGCCTAAGTATTTTATATATTTTCTGGGCCAGATTTTGTGAGTTTTCATTTGTAGTGGTGTGGTGATATTAATGTTAGAGAATTTTTTAGTGAATAGACAGAGTTCTGTTTTCGTGTGATTGTGTGTAATTTTCCAAGTGTCTAAGTATTTCTGGATGATGTCTAAATGTATTTGTATTTGTTTAATTGCAACTTGTGCGTGGAATAAGGAGGAGTAAATTGCCGTGTCATCTGCGTATAATGCCGTATGTGTACGAGAAAACTTTTGTATGTCGTGAACGAATATAATGAAAAGGGTTGGTGCCAAAATAGAGGCCTGTGGGACACCGTGGTTGAGAGTCTTAAAGTGAGATTTGGTACTGTTAATTTGAACTTGAAATGTTCTGCCCGAAAGGTAGGAGTGTATTAGGGTGATGATATCTGGGAAAATTTAGTTTTATTAATTTATAGATGAGGCCGGTCGTCCACATCTTGTCAAATGCTTTTTCGAAATCTAAGAGACATAACGTCGTAGATTTATTTTTGTTAAATTCAGTGGTGATTCAGTGATGCGTGTTATTTGGTGAGTTGTTGTGTGGTGAGATCTAAAGCCAAACTGTGTAACAGGTAAAATGTGGTTGTCTTCGATGTGTTCGTTGATGCGCGTGTGAATAATTTTTTCTGTAATTTTACTGATTGAGTTTAATAGTGAGATGGGTCTGTAAGATGTAGGAGATCCTAGGTCTTTACCGGGTTTAGCCACAGGTATAATATGAGCATGTTTCAAAGATTGTGGGAAGGATTGCAGCTTAAAAATAGCGTTTATTATATAAACAATTTGAAGTATAGCCTTCTGTGATATATTTCTTAGGGAATGATTGGTAATTCCATCAAACTCCGGAGCTTTGTTCTTTTTCATACTGTTAAGGCAATTTTTAACTTCCAAGGGATTGGTGACAACGCGTTGGTATTCTGGAGCAGTAATCTGCTGGGTGAGATTGAGAAAGGTCTCTGTACTCTGTGCGAATTCATTTTATTGTTGTGTAAGGTTAGTGGTATCAATGTTGTGTATTTGATAAAAGGCGTCTGCTAGCATGTTTGATTTTTCTTTGTCTGTATGTGCGTCAATGAGGTTATATTTCAGGGATGATATATGTGTGTGCGCGCGCATTTGAGACTTCTAGCAAATGACCAGAGTGAATTATTATCCATGGATAGGTTTCTTAGTTTTTGTTCCCATGTTCTGTTGAAGTGATTAGTGAGTGCTTGTTTAATTTGTGCAGCGAGTGCTATGTATTGATAGTGAAATTGGGGGAGTCTAGTCTGTTGATAGTTACGTCTCAACTTATTTCTGTCTTTTATTAACCGAGCAATCTCAATAGGAATCTTATCTTTCCTATTATCTAGTGTAATTAGTTTAGTGTGTACGTTTTGTGTGTGTTGAATAGCTTTAGTTAACTTGTCGACTTCTCTAATTAAATCCTCCTCACTATTAATTTTGTTATTTATAATTATATTCGAATCCAACGTCTTTCTAAAAGCAACCCAGTTGGTGTGTTTGTACGACCTCATCATTTGGGGTTGCGATTTAATTTTTGGGTGGGAAATATGGACTTCAATGGGATTATGATCTGATGTTAGGATAGGGAGAGATAGAGGTTGTGTGATGTGTTCAATGTTTTTGACGAGTAAAATGTCTATGGTGGTGGGAGTTGTGTTGTCGGAAGGAAAGTGTGGTAGTTGTACTGTGTAAAACTGTAATTGGATTTGAAATTGAATATTGGTATATTGTGTTCCCATTTGTGTTATTTATATGGTTATTCCAAGTTGTATGCTGGGCGTTAAGATCGCCTATAACTATTGCTCCATTATGTGTAAAGAGGGAATCCAGATCAGCCTCGCTGATGTGGTTGGCATGGGAGTTATAGCCACCTGTAATTACAATATTATTAACCATCAGTTGTAAGTTGTTTCTATGTAAATTTGTGTTTGACTGTATGGTATATGTGTAGCTATGAGTGCACTTACTCCTCCATGTCCGTTGTCATTGTCTCGTTTAATGATACCGAATTTTTTGAATTTGAGTTTGTCGATTGGTCTAAGTCTAGTTTCATTAAGAGGGCTGACTAGTAAACAAACCGCACTTTTCAAATATCTCAAAAATTACTAGGCGGAATATGATGAGGTTTTCATAGATGCTTTAAAACATGATTTGAAAGGTAACTACAACGCCCTTTTGGCAAAATATATAATTTTTTTTCTTTCTTATCGATTATCGTACAAAACCTCGCTGTGGTGACACACGTTACAACATAAAGAGCATTTTATCTTTATGAAATTTTGAAAAATATTACCAAATTTTTAAGAAATCTGAAAAGTTCGAAACGGATTCAAAATTCCCGCGACGGGATAGATATACGTCGTCGTTGACGTTAGAGAAGGACACATGTCAATGTTTACAAATAAATTTGTTTACTGGTCAGCCACCTTAAGAATGAAATTATTATAAGGCATCTTAATACTGCTAGAATTAAATAAAGAGATGCTATTTTAGAGACAACTGAATTAATGCAAACATCGGATGATTAAATTCCTTGATAAACTACGTGAAGTGTTTAAAGTACTATTTCACAACTTTGATTAAAACAAAATTACTCATTACTCCTGCAATGAACTAACTGCATACAGCTTGAAAACTATTAGCCAGCTTTCTAATATTCGTTGAAATCTTTGAAATGTTTACGCCAATAATATTTCCCTTTTTAAGCGAATATGGACAATAATCCGTAGCCAGGAATGCAGTGACATATACAATGGTCCCTAGCCCACAGAGAGATCAAAAGCTTCATGTTATAGAGACATGTTGCGAGCCACCTAAATGGCCAATGTTTCGTTTGCACATCATATTGTTTGTGTATCATCCCAAGCAGGTATAATAGCTCCAAAGTATGATAAACGACGGGAGTATTCGCATGGACAGTTGGCAGTAATGAATGATGGTATTATATTCGCATGTTGAGTTATGCGAGGATTCCCGAGGATTCTGGCTTTTCACGATAAAAGTTCGACGCTGTTGCCGAAAGTTTTAGATAAATTTGCTTTCCTACGTGGCAACAACTGAATACCAGATTACTTGCGCACGTATCCTCAAAGTTGAACATTAGTTTCGCTAAATGGAAATAAACGAGTCTGAATTTGTTGCGTATGTACTACAGGATCAGGATGTAACACCGAACATGAAAGAGCTCACGTGGAAATTATACATTCATCGCTGAAATCTGTTTAAATCCTGTGTCCTACATTTTAGCGTTTATATTAGTCTTTACAGATGAAAAATAAGCTAAGCCGTTTTTGGAATTGTTTTTTGGAAACTTAATTATTTTTGATGCAATATTATAAACTTTTTCTATTATTTATTTTATAATATTCCAACGTTCTGTTTATTATATAAAATATTTTTATTATAACGAAGGCGAAAATGTGGAACCCGAGGTATATTTCAAACATCACGAGACTTTCAATCAAAAGTGTTGGTCTGGCCGGCTATTCTTTCGCGCAGACATTTTTCAGCTTTTATTCGTTCATCTGGCAACCCTTTTATTGCGAATATTAAGGGAAAATACTATCTAAGATCCCGAGTAGCCTTTTTCATCAAACAGAAACACTTTGACGGAAATTTTATCTTTCCGCCGAATATGGTAATAGTCCATTAAGTTATTGCTGAATGTAATGATCTAAATTTTAATTACGTTGTAAAAGCCAAAAACGTTTCAAACGTCCCCCAATTACTACCGATTGAATGTTTCTGGGTAAATCTATAACGAGATGTTTATTCTGGTGAATGGGGACCTTTCACTTATGGCGAAAATATAGACATTTGCAAATTGAATACGTATAGGTATTAAAACAAAAATATGTCTGGCGAGCCAGTATTTTTTTGTTTCTACATTTTATTTGTTATACGATGAGTTCACCATTCACAACTTTTAATAATCAACTTGAGATTTATTACAAAAATATAGCTTGAGAATATTAGGTTGTGTTCTACGAACCATTCATGCTCCATTTGTGAATAAGGGGATTAAATTGCAGTTGGCAGCCCTCCACTTATGTAAAATGTATGTGTTTGTCGAAACCAGTAATTTAAGAGCATAGATATTTTGATATCATTACAAACAATCAGGCTATCTTGGCGGGAAACAAGTGTTTTCAATTTACCGCTACAGAATGGATGTACCTACAGTAGTCACGCAAGGTTAAAAAAAATTAATCCCCTCGAAGGCACAGTAATTTAAATCAAAGCCCGAAGGATCTTGATTTACTAAGTTAATCCTTACTGCGAGTACGTAGAATGAAAGTGGTGGAGGGCTATTGCTTGGGAACGTAGAAGCGAGCGAAACGAGATAACCCATGAAATATAAAATCCGATAGGAAAGTAGTGCAGTCCATTGACCCTTTATTGTTTTTACTCGGGTTGGTTTATTTCACTTTTCTCGGAAACTTTTCTTTGTGCGAATGCTTGGGATTTATTCGTGTAGATGCCTCTTTAGGTAATTTGAATAAAGAATAAATTTATTACTTTACTGTCCTAGTAGTAGTATCTACGACATACAGGTATATCTAAACTATGATTACCTAGTTGTTTTAAGTAAGTCTAGTTATCAGCATTTCTATTCATCAAATATCAAATTCGCTAGTGGAAAATAAAGTCCTACGTACGTACCTTCCGCCATTATGGAAATGAAAATGAGAAGTCTGCTACAACGGATTATTTACTATGAAACAGAATGCAAATTATGTCTGTAATAATTAATGTGTCTCAAAGGCTCGTTATCTATAGCTTTATCCTAGCTTTGTTTACACTAATTAGAAATTTATGTGTGTGTAAAATTTAAAATTTCCGCTAAGAAGAAAATATTACGTTACCAAGATATCGACTTGAATATTCTCCCTCTTACACCTTTTATTAATTTTATCTTCATCTAACATTACTGAAGTAGGATTCATTTCTACTGTACTCACACAACTACAAAATTTTATGTGTTACGTGCACTAACGACCGCACGTGCAAATTAATAAACTAATTGTTCAGAGAGATTAAAGTTTTCCTCATTCACATGGCTTCTACGAGGGTTATGTAGATATGTAATATATGAATTACGTATTACTCCAGAGATTGAAATGATGCTCTGCCAATCTATCTCGCACACAAAATACCCCTTGGGAGAATGGTTTTAGGGCCAAAGTTGCCAGTTTGTTATAACGAACGCAAATAAAATTCCCCAAACTCAACTGGGGATTTAAATGCTCGTAATTATAGCGAATGAATTCGTTTACCATGAAGGGATAGTATACCCAGGTTGTAATTAGATAAATACTACTTCATTTTATTGCGTAATTTTGCCTAGTTAAGTTGTAGACCAAACAGCGTTATTAGAGAGAATCATAGACTGTAAAGTTTGCAAATCTGTACTATCCAAACACATTTTCAAACGTTGATTTTAATGTTTGAATCCGCTATAAATGCTTTACTGAATTTGTAACTTTATGAAACAACAGAAATTCCTAACTCAGTAGCAGTACTAAATAACTGTAGGAGTATTAAATATCTGTAGCAGCACTAAATAATTGTCTTTAAATGAGTTATTTCTAAATTCGATACCTAAACAGGGGAATCAAAATTATTACGTCCAAATCAAATGTCATCCGTACGTGGACGTAATAACGTATTTCATTTATAAATTGGCTCCATACAACTGCGCAAATAGCGGAAAGTTTTTTGCCCCCTGTTGACTTCTTCGTGTACAGATATATGACAAACCAACTTGAACATAGTCTTGGGAGAATTTGTTACAATTTAGCAAAATTGTATCGTCGAGCGTACGTGGCCTGGGTAACAAAGGCTTCATCCTTAAACGAGAGTTATTACCACTTGCTCCAAACTTCCGTTTATTGCCGGCTAAAATGCTGTAAACTTTTAAAAGTCGCTGCATCTGCGGAAATGTTATTATAATCCTGCCGTTTGGAGATGTCAAGAGAC
This sequence comes from Quadriops clusia, assembly GCA_033557875.1. NCBI lineage: Eukaryota > Metazoa > Arthropoda > Insecta > Coleoptera > Hydrophilidae > Quadriops > Quadriops clusia. Next base: position 7,706 of record JAWQRP010005874.1, read on the forward strand.
TAGCATAAATTATTAACATTAAAACAACCACCGAAGGAATATATTCTGAAATTACCTTGGAATACATATTTGTGTGCGAAGTTTTCTTAGGATACGGACTTCTGCTGCATGTACCGTAATACGTACATATACAGCACTAGAGTTTGCCATAGGTTAATACAAACAAGGGTAGTTTCCCTGCAGTGTTCGGACTGTACATCCTAAGGTATTTCAGCTATGCATATAAAATTTCTCCTAAATAAACAAAGTATACAGGATATTTTTCCAAAGTTCCTACACGTGTTCTCTATTTTTTCTAAACTCATTTATATTACTTAAGTCTGCATCAATCAATCAAAATTATCCAACAGTTTCAAGAGAACATCGATGAGCTCTCTTTTGAAACATCAAGCGTGGGAACCAATTTCAGCTCGAGTAAACCTTAAATTAGCATTGACATTTAAATTAACTAAACTCCTCCTCTCTTATACATAGTGGTACATCAGATCCACTAAGGATTGAATGGAAACAGATCCCTTGATACGCTTGTAGCGAAATATTTATTTGAAGTGGGAAAGTCCAAGTTTCAGCTCTGCATGTTAACTAGCTTCGTAAAGGATTTTGATTGAAAAACTTCTATCAGTCAAGCTTGAGCAGTTAGAAGCACTTGGTGCAATTTTTATTACTTTTTCTGTATGTTTAGGGCGAGTTTCCAGTACGGAATCTCTTGAATATTTTTCAATTTGTTTAATAAAACTGCTTGCAGTAAGCAAACAATATTATAGAAATATTAAATTTAAAATTTTCTTCTTTACAGAGAAATTCTTTATATCACGTTAAAGAAACTAGAAAGCAGGCGAGTGTTAAAGATAAGACCAAAAAACTGTTACTATCGTATTTTGAAAAAGAGCATCCTCCTTGAATGAGCTCTTACGGATAAAAGGTATCGGGAAACCTCTTGTAGATTCAATAGGATATTTTATGAGAAACGTCATTTTCTTTCAAGCGGAAAAGTACCGCTAAGTTAGTTTTGACAGGGAGAAACGAGAGGAAGTTATCAGTTAACACAATTAGAGCGATATTGTTCGCTGCTGGAACGGATATTTGTTATTTTGTTTGTTTAATATAAAGGAGAAACCTTTTCATTAAGTCGACTTGAAAACAGTGTCGTAAGTTTGTGTTACAAAGTTATACATTATTTTCACCTGTGTTAATTCCGTGATAAAAATGTTAACGACTATCTTCCACGACATTTACAGTTGTCGCAATCGACGTCACTTCCAAGTTCTTCGTCCGAGTCCATTGCGCGCACGAATTCGCAAAAAAACATCTCGTCGGATAAAAGAGTAATTTTATGTATTACATTTTAGAAGATCAGACGCTAGGGCTTCAGTTTATTCTGACCGATGTTAAAGTCTATATTAGGAGGCGGGTTGATCGGTTTTTAGAGTCCTTGTGTTCTCCTTTTGGTGTATGTAAATCAGGTATTCGAGGGAACGAATTCTTGAAAGCGAAAGCTATAATGCCAACAAAATGTTTCTGCTGTAGTTTAACATGGGGATCCTGGTTGTCACTGTGAATAAAGTTCATAAATATTGTATTATAATACAAAGCGATCGTTTACCAAATTTCCGTTTTGGTTAATGTAAAATATAACTGATGAATGAATAATGATGAAATTGGGAATCAGATCAGATTTGCTGTTGGATAGAAAATACTTATCAGATAATTTCTTGCGCTCAGGATTTCCTGAAGGCGTGCTAGCGAGCCTGCTTTACTGCACGAGAGGACTCCCTTCTGTTCAAAATTTATTTTCGATTATCCTTCTCGCTTTCTCCGCCTAAGCTACTGACTTATTCTACGGTTGTAAAACAATTAAGGGAGGTTTGCTATTTTCGAACTTTTTACCAATCTGTATAGGTGTGCATAATATTGAAAAAAAGTTGATGGCATACAAAAACTTTACAAAAACATAAAAAAGTAGAAGTTTAAAATATGTATAGTTGATGATTGAAAAACTTTAGAATAATATCAACAATTTCTTCATTATACTTTGTTTTTGTTGAGTTTATGTTTTGAATTTTAACTTACTATTTTATTTATCAGTGGTTGTTTTTTCAACGTGCGAGCACTTTAGAATTTGACGTTTAATTATTTATTTATTTTTTTAAATTTTGTCAGAGCTCTGTTATCGACTGTAACCATTTTATCATTTCGTGTTAAATTACTCAGTATAAACCCTTACAGTCCCTTACAGTGCATAGATAAACTGCACTGTCAGATAACTGCGACATAAGTATCGGATTTAGCTATACCTCCAAATTTGGCCGTATAAGTTTAGTTATACATGAATTTAACCTAAAAATTAATTGTTATCATCAAAATAAAGTTGAGTCAAGCGACGAAGAGGAATTAGCAGAACGACGACAAAAAATAATACGTGAACGGTATAATTAGTGAATTTGATTTTCCATATAGTTATGCATTTCATTTCGTTTTAGCATAAATTACTTTGAGGTGTATGACGAAGGAGATTTTTTTAATCGTTTTCGCTTAACAAAGGACA
>JAWQRP010005875.1:0-10248 GCA_033557875.1 Quadriops clusia
AAACACTAATTATTCAAAAAAGACTGTCCAAGAAACCAATTCACAATTTATAAAGACTGTTTTCAGAAAATTTTAAAATATATTACGTCTAAATAACAGTATACATATTTGATTTCAAAAATTTGCGATTTATCACAGCAAGTTAAATAATTTTCCAATGCTACTGAAAAGGAATCCGTGAATTCTTTCGTGAACTGCCATACAATGTGATTATAAAACTTTTTAAACATCAATGTTAAACAGCATCTTTTTGGCAAACGGTTATAATTGGCTTGCACACATGTTATTGGTAATGGCATATTGACATTTCTGACTAAGCACCTGTAGAAGACTTAAGTTGAAACCGGTAGTGCGTTGAAGAAAAATAAATTCTTATAGCAAGAGCTCTTGTTTAAATTATCCTCAAAAAAATGATCATGAATGGTAATGATTTAACAATTCAGAATTTAAAAACTTAATAGTGATATATATGCTATTTTTAGACCATAATAAAATAAAAAAGTCCAGTTTGTGGTTCAGTGCAGTTATTAGAAATCTGTACACCACACAAGATAGTATGGATGAAAATATATAAATCAACTTATATTTATTTTTGGATGTTGTAAAACAATAAAACACAGACATAATTTTTAACCTTTATTTTATTTCATTTGTTCATTATATTATTCTCCAAAATTTATACAAAATTTTGATGTATAATTCTCGTCAAAAAGTTAGTTTCTCTCCGATTTTGAACCAATTTGATACTCGATTTGCGGCTATCTTATCACTGCGTCGACTCGTCTCTAATCCGATATACAAGACGTTTACCGTGATACATACATTACAGTTTTTAATCCATTTGGTTACAATATTAGCTATTTTAATTAATAAGGCTTCCGACATTTGTATTTCTTATTTATATCACACCCTTGATTCTGTTTTTACTCGCCTGACTTGTTTCGTACATCGTCTTCAATATAACAATAATATAATGGAATCGTACATGTAAAATAACATTCTGCTACAAATCGGTAAATTCGAAAATATAATGGCACTACAATGTGTACTTAATTAAAAAATTGGAATGTAGGTCGTCGCCTATTGTACACGAATTTCCACATTTCTCGTTAATTTTACTGCAAATCTAATCATAGGTAGAAGAAGGAAATAGGCAAGTTTAGTACAAATTTTACAAGTTTGTATATATAAAACAAATATAAATAATATTAACAACAACGATAAAATATGCAAATATATGAAAATAATAATAATATACATACACGGTTGCTGTACACAAAAAAGAAAATTATACTCAACTTTTTATGTACTATACACAATAATTATTTTTATATAAAAAATGTAAAAGGTGGCCATACTCCTAATGAGAAAGCAATAATTTCAAAGTAACTTTAAAAAAAGCACTTCCTGATTGAAAAGATATGTATGTATATTACTTTCCTATTAAGTTGAATTAACAAACGTTTGTTTCCATCGTCAGTCTCTTAAAATTCCCAGAAATAATGCCACCTTTTTGTTTACTTAATTGTTTGCTTTGTCCACCGCTAACTTTAAAAATAATAAAATTGTAATTACCGTGCTTAAACATTTATATTATATATTTTATACATTCCTACGTCCGATATATAAGTCTATACAAATTTAAAATTAAAAAATGTACAATCTATATTTTCTCCTTACAGTTAAAGGTATGAAAAGTGGTGTTACAGTTATGTATTGAATAATATGCAATAGTTCTCATGCAACATAAAACATGAAATTTTATTGGGTTCTCTCATTAGGGTCTTATTTATATTAGGATCTTAAGAATTATTATTTTGTTTATTGTGTGTGGTACGTTTGTATTGCAGTTTCGCTAATCCGAACACATTAGTATAATATATGTATTAATAAGTAGGTAGGTAAATATATAAATATTTTTTTATTTTTTATATATTTTGTATATATTGATATTTCCCCCAATTTAAGATTTTTGTACTCTAACATTAAATATCACATTTATATTTTATGTATTTTTTTACTTTTTTGTTTATTTTTTATACAATTCAGATTAGTAAAACTTATGTTTGGTTTTATTACAGTGTTTCCTTTTATAAATGTGACCTCTGCTTATCATGATTAAGAAATTTGTTTATAATGGATTATTTTATGTTTAAGTAGAACTTTTGCGTTCAGTGCTGTGTTGCCTCAACAGTGTGTGACGCACACTGTCAATGCTCTGTCTATGAAGTCGAAGTTTCGGAGGAGTGTTTTTTTCTAAATCTGGATCCGATTGGTTAAGATGGAAGGCTTTACTCAGGCCATGGCGAATCGTATTCGACAATTTGCTTAGCGACCCGCTTTGTCATGGAAGAATCTCAACGTAGTTTTCTGGAATTAGGCCCGTCTTGCCATTTAAGGTGCCTTCAAGCCAACCTGGTTCAGCCGACGATTTTACTAAAGAAAAGCAGATATTTACATATTTTAGTGGTTAAGAATAATCAAAATTATGGATAATATGGTGAATTACTTACCATTCGTGATAATTTGATTCGGTTCAAAAGACAATTCTCCGTCATGCTCCCCCAGACAAGCATACAATGTTCGAACTCGCCTAAAAAAATAACAAAACATTGATTTTCCTTTTTAATTGAAAATTATATACATCTATTTTAATAAATCTCTTGCTGGTTTTTTTCACTATTATACTATTTATATAGAAGGCGCATTAATTTTTTGTTGAAAAATAATGTTCCTATGTACAATGAGAATCGATGTATTTGTACATAAAATGTGATTGTTTCCAAGCATTTAGTAATTGCTTTTTTCTTACCTAACACCAGATATTGATGGACTAGACCGTCCACTACAAACTGTCGTAGGGCTACAGGAAGTTCTACGTAAGTCGTGGGTCCTTTGTTTGCGTTAACAAAGTTAATATTATTTGTTAAAATTGTTTACATTGTTAAATATTTTAATTAATAATACATGTGAATTACTTCTATAATATCATATCAAATAGGAACAAGGAAAATGTATTCTTATGACTATTAAAAATAGTATTATGCACTTTAATCCTATATGTTTCGTTTTAAGATATTTTAAAAAAAATTCATTATTATTTTTAAGCTTGTAATACTTTGGTTTTATATTTATGGAATTTGAAACTCAAAATGCCTTGACCATATTCTATGTAATAGGTTTGGTAAGAATTATATGTGTTAATTAAATGTAATATATTAGTGTACTATAAAATTTCTGGGTTTCAAACATTTCTATATTTAACAAAATCATTTTAAAATTTGTAAATGCTTTGTCATTTTCTCACAGATTATATTGAACATTCAAAACCCTGGCATTAGATAAAAAAATACACAATATGAAAATGATGAAATCTTAAAACTTACTTTTTTCAAATGCCTATTTAGTTTTGAGAAAAAAATTTTAAAATCTACTTCACCTGTTAGCTTTATCTTGAAATTCTGTACATAAACTATTAGTGATTTTTTTTTATAAAATATACCTAAACTCATGATTATGTATTTAGTAAACATAAATGGAATTAATTAAAGAAAAACAGAGTTGTGACTGTAAAATTAGTTTTACATGAAAAGATTGCTTTTACAATTAATTCTTATGGAGATTGATGACGTACGCGGATCTATATATGCAAAAACTCTAAATGCAAGCCACGATAAAATATTTTTTTATCAAAAACTCCTACAGAATTAAAGGCAGAGTTAGAAGTATATTAGAGGTGTTTGTTCCTTCATTTACAACTGTTTAAAAGTGGGTAGTAGAAATGTGGTCGTATGAGCACTGAAGACTTTGAGCATTCTGGATGATGAAAATTCAAATCAAAGTCCACAAAACCGTTGTTATTTATGTTATACCGTATGAAATTGAGAGGTAGCTGACATTGCTAGCATATGGAAAGAAAGGATGTATCATATTCTAACTAAAATGGTGGAGATGAGAAAATTATCAGTTACATCGGTTTGGAGAGTCCCTGTCAATAAATTCTAAACTTATTGTACATATTACTTTATTATTGAACATGTTTAAATCTAATTGTTACCGATCACAAACACAATGTTAATTTTCGCAACCCAAGAAGTTGTATGGAAATCACCCGAGATACATTGCGCATGTTCATTTTTAATATCATGGATTTCATACTAGTTTGTGTAATTCGAACTGAATGAATGCATTTACTACGTCATTTACTAAGTTAAAATGTTTGTTAATTAATTTCTAACTTCAATGACCTTCCAAAACAACTTATTTTTTATAACAGATTTACGGGTTTAACGAACACCCCCTCATCCGCATTAGTCTGTTATATCAAGGTTTTACTGTATTGAATATCAACTCTCAAAGTCGCTATACTTTACTGCTAAAAAATCACAGAGTAAAGCTTTTTTCTTATAGCTTTTCACATGTTAGAAGATTATCACTATTGTGAAAATTAAATATTAAAATTTAATATATGGCTACATCACATTTTATTATTTTTTCAATGGTTTCAAATTTAAAACAATTTAATTTACAAGTAAAGTACCTGCATAATCTTATCTATGATTATTATTTATTTAAATCTTTAGGCATTTGTACATTGCACTAACATTTTATTTAATGAATATAATCATTTAATTTGTTATAAATATGTACTCATGTACAAATTGCAAAATGACTAAATACATGTAGTTATATATAAATCATTTTAATGAAATAAGATAAACCACAATCTAGAAAACCAAAGTCTCAAGTAATGTTTTACTATGGTAAAAATTGAATTAAAAATACCCATTTAGAGAGTAAAAAGAGGGATAGAAATACTTACACAGAACCTTGGGATTTATAGCTCTTCGGATAGGGCATCCCTATACTCGTCCGCTTCCCTTTCTCTGGTGATATGTGGTTGCTGAGGTAACTAGTCCCACCGTCCTTCGAGTTTGAAGATACAGACTCATTAGAACTACTTGTGCTATTAGTCTCTAGTTTCCCGTAAGGATAAGGCTTGAAAGTAGAGCTGTAGTTGTTCAAATTCGGGATATTCGTCTCTGATTGTGACGAAATAGCAGTGTTGTTAAGCCTTTGCAAGGTCAGTCTACTAAAGTTGTGTGGGTAGTGACTACCATTGTTTGGAGGGATATGTTCGCTGCGGGTCATCGCATACACCGACCCTTTCGGTGGGTCGTGCACATTGTACAAACTTGAAGATATGGAGTTTCCTGAGGATGGGTCTACGTACGCTGTCACCGTGCAAACCAGAGGTTGTTGGCTATAATGCCGTACGTTGGAGGGATACTGATTATTAGAATTAGAATAGGTTTTATCAACATTAGAATAGGGTTTATCGACATTAGAATAAGTTTTATCAAGATTAGGATAGCCCTTTTCGGTGTTAGAAAAGCTTTTGTCTGCATTAGAGTAGCTTTTATCCATATTAGAATAACTTTTATCAATGTATCTTTTGTCCGAATTTGCAAAATTCTTGTCCAAATTAGTATAATTGGAATTTTGGGCATACTGTCTAATATTATTGGAATATTGTTGTTCTTGACTTGATGACACCGAATCGAAATGATTAATTGGACTTGTATGTCCGCTGTGCGAAACATAACCTGAAGAATTTAATTGTGCATTTTCTGCTACAGAGCCTACGCTACCTACAACGTTATTGCTATATGTGCTTATGCTAGGTTGAGGTGAAATTTTCTCAACTACTTGTTCCGGAGTGGTATTGAAAATCCTCTCGTAGTTTTCAATGAGGATTTCTACAACTATATTGTAAAACTTCAAGTCCATTATAGAAGCCACAGTCTCTTCCTCGGGCCTCAAGAGTGTAGGCCCGAAGCACACTCCTAAATTACTCACAGTCATTAAATTTTTATCACTTTTCGCAGCGACATTCGTCAGGTGCTTTACGAGGATCTTCAGTACTTCAAAATTTGGCTTTGGTATCCTATATATCAACATATGTACATCGTTCACGCGCATCTGCCTCGTCTCATTCTTCACCGCCGCAATGAACCCGTTGTGGTACCGGTGGGTCATCAGCGGCTCGGGCAAATTCCGCAGGTAACTCTTTAAAGCACTGGTTATGGTCTTGGTCTCCCACTCTTGGGGATCCTCCAGGTTGAGTTTCTCCGCTTTTCGCCGGTCTAGGCCCATTGTCAGCAGCTTCGTTACTTTGGAAGCGACCCCGACCACCCTGTAGATACCCTGCTCTTCCAGTCCTCGGTTCTCCAGCACTTCTATGCAGTTCTTGACGAATTGGATTCCCACATCGTCTAGGATTCGCTCCTCTGCATTCTGGAGTTTTACTCCTGAGGAATGTGTGTAAGTCTGTGGATGAACAAATTTATAATTATTAGTAGTAGTAAATATCATTTATTAGTACTAATCTTATACATGTAACTTAAACTATGTAGGTAATCTAGATATTGGGCAAACTTGATATGTTTGTTCTTAGATACTTACAGGCTCTTTTCCATCCATAATATCCATCCAAGCTTTCCGGTCCGCTTCTGAAAGAGCTTGGAATGTGTGGACAACTCCGGGTTGGGAGTCAACTTGCAGATCGAAGCAAAACCTCTTTTCTATTGAATCTGACATCCTTCTTACGCAAGAAGTTAAGACCATAGTCTCACTGGGAGGTATCTAAAGGTAGACAAATTGAATAAATGTTTGTGTAGTCATTGTTGAAACAAGAGGAATACTACATTTGAATCCCACCAATTTTAAAGAGATTTTGTTATTATTTTTATATAAATTAATACTTTGTTAAGAGGTATTTAAATATTTCTAGAATGAAAATGTAAATTGGCAGGGCCCCAAAGTATGACACAATAACATGCCTTCCTGTAAGTAAATAATTTGTTAATATAAATACTTACGGCTTTGGTAGCGAGTTGATTGTACGGTAACATTGTAAATTCTTTAGTCTCCTTGTTATATGTACAATATTGTTTAGTCCAGGTCGTCCCAAAGGCCTCTGAAATAGTTTGTTTTTTTTTAAATTTATTTACCTTATGCACATGAGCTTAATATATTCGTAATCTTTAGTAAGGGCTTACTTTTTTCCAAAAGGAAAAGATAGCCCTCCTTACGGCCCTTTGTGTTCCGGACGGGCTCATCGAGACTTTGTTTTTGTGTCTCAGCCATCCGTTTCATCAATTTGGTACTGTAGTCCTCGAAATTATTGCGAGTTTTCTGTATTTTGTATTGCAAGTCGTCCATATAAGGACGAAAGTCTTTGGCCACCTCGTATCCCTGGAAAAACAATGCTTTATCACTCATCTTGTTGGCGACTGACTTTGCACAATTATTTCATTTATTGCGATTTTTGGTTCAGACACAAATTTTTATGGGTAATTGACAGAACTTATTGCAGTTTATGATTGCGTTGACATTGTAAAAGAACTATTGGTCTCCTTCGGTCTAATGAAGCAATGAATCACTTTTATGCATATTATCATCGAGTGATAAGTGGGAAGGTAAACAATCAATCAGCGAATGTTTATAGTGAAAAGGAAAACATTTAGTTGGCTATCTGGTGGAACTTCTGGTATGGAATTTCAGAACATCGTGCTGGTTTGTGTACAGGGTGTGCGGATGTGTCCGGCCTAACTTACCTGGTGGTAGAAGGTGAGCCAACTGAACATAAATCCGAGCAGAGTTTCAACAAACTCGAACTTTTTCCTCTCATGCACCTCCTGTATTAAATATACATAGTCCATGCTTGCCATGAAGAAATGGCGCTCGGCCATTGCCACCGACGCGTCGGCCTAGAAAAACAAATAAAAATAAAAAATTAAAATTAATTGGAGAAATTAAAAATTAATAATAAAAAAACTAGAAATAAATAAATAAAAGCAATGAATAAACGAAAAAAACAATGAATAAATGATGAAAAACCAATGTATAAATGATGAAAAAAACAATGAATAAATGATGAAAAAAACAATGAATAAATGATGAAAAAAACAATGATTAAAAAAAATTAATAATTGAACAAAAATATTAAAAATAAATAAACGAAAGAAGAAATGAAGAATAATGTAAGAACAAATGTAATATTTTTTTAAACAATTAATAAATAATACAGGTATTATTAAATATATCAGAAACGTAAATGAATGTTGTTAAATAAGTAAAAAATAACGTGAAATAAGTGAATAACAAATAAACTAATTAATAAAAAGCAATAAGAACGAAAATTCTAGGAAAAAAAAGTAGGTAACCCAATAATGAAAGAAAGAACCAGGTCATACATCTAACGTAAACTAAGCACATATTTCATAAATTGCTTTTAATTCGCAGTTATTTCAGTTGATTTCTTTGCGTTTTAATAACTCAAGCTTTATTTTAGGTCTTACGCATTCTAGAGCGGAGAAGTGAATTGATGAACTTCATTGATGTATCTACGGGGTAAATTGACACACATTTGGGGGTTGAAAACAAACGGCGGCAGGCTTGGTTTTTGGGTCCGCTCGTTGCTATCACTGAGTGGAGGTGTTAAGCGTAATTCGGTCTTGAAATCGGCGCGATAAATTAGTATTTCGGGTCAAACGTCCGCAAGATCTATCTATAATTCAAAGACTTGTCACTGTTATCAAAATGTCAATTACGGGGAAAAGGTTGGATACGCGGGCTTCCCCTTTGTGCGCATTCGCCCTTTGAGGCTACGTCATCAATCAATATTCTTACACCTCCGACAATGACGTCATTCATGGGTGGCGGAATCAACTAGATCGTCATACGCTTTTAGTCGCAAGGGCACAACCTGCGCTGCATTCTTTGAATAGGCGAACTTTACGGTAGCGTTTGTTTTGACTCTCTAGCCCTTTGATTGGTTGGTTGAGTGCTTGTCATTTGTCAATCAAGGGTTGCTTGTCATTTGTCAATCAAGGGTTGCTTGTCACTTGTCAATCAAGTGATGCTTGTCTAAACCTAAATGAAATGTGCTCGATGTGTACAAACATTTTTATCGAATGTTATTTTTGTATTAACTCTTGAAAGGAGCAATTTTTTTAAATTAATATCAAAGAAATTATACTGACGTGGGAAGAAAATTGGATTCGATTTTCTGACAGAAATCCCTGGAAATTAATAATAAATATAAGTTCCCATCGGGGTTTCGAGCGAAAACCGACGTATTACACTGAAACTTAGTCTTTGGAATACAATAAATCTTGCATTCGTTGCTCCAATGAATAATTAATCGACTGGAGGTTTGATTTGATGCGGTCGAACCTTTAGGGAGTTCTAGAGGCAAAATTCAGTACCGTCTCTTTATTTTATTATTTTATTTATTGGCCCCATTCTGCTAAATTATTTAATGATGTCTTCATTTTTGTATACGTTGGTCTTGGTATACACCCTTGGCCTATCGATATTTGGGTAATAACCTAATAGTAAAGATTTCTTTACATGATGGTTATTTTTTAATTCAACGACAGGAATATCTGATGCGTCACGGACAAATGCGTCGGAGTATTTGTTTATGATGGCACGTGTCACGTCATAACCAACCAACAAATCAAGGACTAATTTCATTCTGTTCCCACTTCTGTCCTTGTTTAACCCATGCACATTAACTTTTTCTAGAGTTAATCAAAACAAAAATTGAACTGTACCACTTTTATCATGTGCGAAAAAGAAATGAGTTTTCTTATAATAAATGTAAACGTTTTGTACAATAGTTTAAAACATTCCTGTAATTCCAGGTCAAGATAAAGTATTTTGCCAAGGTGAAAAATAATATTTTTTCTTGGAAAATAAATGTTTAAATCCAGAAGGTAAAATATTTCGTCAAGCACCCGACATCTTCAGGCTTTAGTTTGTTTATAAATGTACATTTCTAATATGTAGATGCTAGTAAATAGTCTACTTAATGCCCGGTTTCTGATATCTTTTTAATAGTTATTGAACCAATGAGCTAATTATTCTATTTTAAAAATTATCATGGAAACGAAACCAATTTCTGATCGTTGATTGGTTCGATAACTATGGAAAGGATAATATCATTGAATATAGAGTATAAATACTCTATATTCAATGATAATATTGTATCATCAAAATGGGGAAAATGTGTAAAAATGATTTGGGTGAAGACAGCAACGGTTTCCAGCAACGGTTTGCCAGGGTGCGTATTACCGACACCTTTATAGGGATACTGCGTTAGTTCGTAATTTTCATAAGAAAACTGACATGTTATTGAATAATTCAACTAAAATAATGAAAATGCCTTGGATAATTTTC
>JAWQRP010005876.1:0-10248 GCA_033557875.1 Quadriops clusia
TGGTTCTGTATACATAGGTGAAACAGGCCGACAATTAGAAACAAGAATTAAAGAACACCTAACAAGAAATACCACCTCAAATTTTGGAAAACATATTCAAGAACATTTTTACAAATTTGATAAAAATTCAACAGAACTCCTTCACCAACAAAATCCTGATGATGCCTTAATAATCAAGGCAAAACGTCGAAGAAATAAATATTTTGAAAACAAAAAGTTAATTTATAAAGACTCTAAATACCCAAGATTAAAAAAATAAAATAATATAAAGTGAGTCAAGAAATAATAAATATTTTTAAATTTTTTTTTCTTGTCTATGTTATCGATACATGATCTTTTCAGCGATATTGGTCTACCGAGTCGGCAGGAACAAACTAAAAAAATCCCTAAAGCTCTGGCATGCGATTTTGCACATAACGGCTTTTGTCCTTGCCGTCATCGGATTGCAAGCCGTCTTTGATTCGCACAACTTAGCCTCGCCACCGATTCCGAATTTGTACACTCTCCATTCTTGGATAGGGCTCACAACAGTCATTTTGTTCGCCTACCAGCTATTAGCTGGTTTTCTTAGCTTCTTATACCCGACGGTATCTCGAAACTTAAGGGCTACCTTTTTGCCGGTACATGTCGCCATCGGCACCGGAACTTTCGTCTTAGCCATCGTAACCGCCGTTTCTGGATTATTGGAAAAAGGACTCTTTTTGTAAGTCTGGATTGTAGTAAAACTAACAATCGAACTATACAGAGTGTCTTAATTTGAGTATACACTATTATAAAACTATTGGACACTCTGTATAATCTCTTGCTATTTCGTATATGACTTTATATTCTTTAAAGGAAAGAAATATACAGCCAAAGTCAGCCAGAATCGTACTTAATCAACTTCCTCGGACTTCTCATCGCCTTTTTCGGGGTTATGGTGCTTTATCTAGTCAACGAGGCGGCTTACAAACGACAAGCTCTCCCCGAGGATGAATTCGGTTTAACTGGGAGTACCGAATAAATATAATTAAAAAAAAAATTTATATTTAAAAGAAATTTTTTTTAAATTTGAAAAAAAATTTTTAATTTAAAAAAAACTTTTAAATTTGAAAGAAATTTTTTTTTAAATTTTTAAGCCTATTAACTATTAATTTTACAAAGGTCTAAATACCTCTTTCAAGGTTTACTATGACAACGTAGCTTTAAGTCTACCAGCATAAAAGTATTATCATTGTTACATTATATTAAGTAAATGTTGTTTTTATTATTTGTACAGTGAGTAAGTCTATGTGAAAACTACTTAACGTAGTTGCTCCTAAGGGTGCTAATTACTTTCTTAAGAAACTTAACTTGCCAAAATGGTCTGATTTTCAGGTGATAACTGATTAATGTGTGTAATGTATATATATGTGCTTTAACGATTTATGACACTTGAACAAAATCAATAATCCGTTAAGATTAGGATTATTCTATCAAAATCGCGAAATACTGATTTCTTCCTTATTAAGTAAGTAAAATACTTATTTAAGTACTTTGCAAACAATACTTGTTATATTTTACTTTATTGTTTATTTGTTTTATTTACTTTATCGTTTTATCTAGTTCCTACTTTCAGCAAAGTTAGAACTAGTTTTATTCTATCAATTTTAGCTCGAAATTGTCTCGACGATCTCTCCTGATAAATCTAATACATACATATATTTTATCTAATATATTACAACAGATGGTACATTATACGTTTATGTGATTATACACGCACGTCTCTATTGAGATTATTTTAAACTTATGTATGTAAATACATTTAAGTACACAAATACTAATACCAAACTTTAAACGACTTCGTGAATATCAAAATAAATTATCCTAATTACAATATCATGAACATAAACATATTGTGAAGAACATAAATATATTCAAATATAAATATATTGAAATATAAATATATTCGCCAATAAATATATTATCAAGAAAATAAATGTATTATTGTCCCCTTCAATATATTATTTTTAAAATAAATAAGTGCGAATCGTATCGAACAAGTGAAGGAACATAAAACATTGAAAATAACCACAAAGGAAGATCAACAAAAATTTTATTAACGTACCATTGTCAAATATAACTGATTCTATAAAATAATATATTTTCTAAATAAACCTGCAATCGTCCTAGGAGGAAGAAGTGCGACATTCGGAGCTCGACCTCGACTTTCTTCTCTTTTTCGACTTTTTGCCGTGGCGGGATTTCGACTCTTGTCGACTTCTTGATCGCTTCCTGAACAATAACAAAACAATAAAACATAAAAAACAATGAAACAATAAAAAAACAATGAAACAATAAGAAAAACAATGAAACAATAAAAAACCAATGAAACAATAAAAAAACAATGAAACAATAAAAAAACAATGAAACAATAAAAAAGCAATGAAACAAAAAAAAACAATGAAACAATAAAATAACAACGAAACAATAAAAAAACGGGATAAAAAAAAACCATGTAACAAAAAAAAAACAATGAAACAATAAAAAAACAATCGCAATCTACAATAATCATAAAACTTTACTTATCGTACCGTTTATGATGTGACTTCTTCTTCTTACTAGACTTCTTGTGTCGCTTGATCTCTCCTTCCTCCGTCCCGGATTCCTCGTCTCTATCCAAGATGAGAACCTCTCGACTAGTCAATCTCTCGTTAGCACCGTATGAGCTATCTTGACCGTCTTCGAGAAGTTCTATGCCAATAATCTCGACATCGCTCGACGTCGATTCCTTGCGGTTTCTCGTCTTGCTTCTGCTTCTTTTACGCTTTTTCTTATGCTCGGAACGTTCTCGACTTTTGCTCCTTGAGGCTACAAGTTCGACATCCTCGGTAATCGCGACATCTTCGGTAATCGCGACATCTTCGGTAATTGTGACATCCTCGTTAATCGCGACATCCTCGTTAATCGCGTCATCCTCGTTAATCGCGTCATCCTCGTTAATCGCGACATCCTCGGTAATCGCAACATCCTCGTTAATCGTTACAGCCTCGGTAATCGCAACATCCTCGTTAATCGTTACAGCCTCGGTAATCGCAACATCCTCGTTAATCGTGACATCCTCGGTAATCATGACATCTTCGCTAATCGCCCTCAAAGAACTTTTGTAACTTAGCACATACTGTTCGTCTCTCTCTCTACTGTATCTTTGATTACTTTCGTCTTTCTCTCTGCTGAATCTTCGATTATTTTTGTCTTTCTCTCTGCTGAATCTTCGACCCTTTTCGTCTCTCTCTCTGCTGTATCTCTGATTCTTCTCATCTCTCTCTCTGCTATATCTCTGATTCTTCTCATCTCTCTCTCTGCTGAATCTCTGATTCTTCTCATCCCTCTCTCTGCTGTATCTTTGATTCCGTTCGTCTCTCTCCCTGCTACATCTCGCCGAATGTCTTCTCGGTGATCTCGCAAGACTTCGACTATAACTTCGATTGCAACTTCGACTGCGACTGCGAGAGTTAGCTTCACGACTAGAGCTTCGACTTTCCTTGATTTTGCTTTTCGAACTGCTTTCCGGACTTCTCGATGTTGTTGACTTTGGACTTCTGCTCAGACTTTTCCTAGTTTTTTTGTCGCTTTTAATTTTCCTACTGCTTTCGATTTTACTATCGCTTTCAATTCTTCTATAGCTTTCAATTCTATCGCTTTCAATTCTTCTATCGCTTTTAATTCTTCTATCGCTTTTAATTCTTCTATCGCTTTCAATTCTTCTATCGCTTTCAATTCTTCTATCGCTTTCAATTCTCCTATCGCTTTCAATGTTTCTATTGCTTTCAATTTTTCCATCGCCTTCAATTTTTCTACAGTCTTCACTTAAATTATAATTGCAGATTTGTCTGTCTTGATTCTCTTGTCTATCTTGACTCATTTGTTTGTCTTGGCTCTCTTGTCTATCTTGACTCTCTTGTTTATCTTGACTCTCTTGTCTATCTCGACTCTCTTGTCTATCTCGACTCTCTTGTCTATCTCGACTCTCTTGTCTATCTCGACTCTCTTGTCTATCTTGACTCTCTTGTCTATCTCGACTCTCTTGTCTATCATGACTCTCTTGACTTTCTAGTCTATCTTGACACTCTTGTCTATCTTGACTTTTAAATCTTTCTAGATTTTTTGGTTTGTCTCGACTTCCTTGCCTATCTCTACTTCTTTGTCTGTCTCGACTTCCTTGCCTATCTCGACTTCCTTGCCTATCTCGACTTCCTTGCCTATCTCGACTTCCTTGACTATCTCGACTTCCTTGACTATCTCGACTTCCTTGTCTATCTCGACTTTCTTGCCTATCTCGACTTCCTTGCCTATCTTGACTTTCTTGCCTATCTCGACTTCCTTGCCTATCTCGACTTCTTTGCCTATCTCGACTTCTTTGCCTATCTCGACTTCTTTGCCTATCTCGACTTCTTCGTCTATTTTGATTGCTTTGCCAGTCCACACTTTTTTGAATTTCCTGATTTTTCCGTCGTTCTCGGCTTCTTGTTTCACGAGTTCTTCTTTCACGACTTCTTTTCCTCTCGTGGCTCTTCTTCCTCTCACGGTTTTTCTTACACTCTCGACTCTTCCTATTCTCTTTATATCGACTATCCCTATCTCGACTAGAATGTCGATTCCGAGATTTTCCACCATTACTCTTCATCCCTCTGCCATCGTCATAGCCATCTTCTGTCATGAACCTAACATCGTCATCGTCATCATCATCATCGTCCAAATTATGAATGATCACGACTTTCTGGGTATCATCGCCTAAGCCAGCAGATTTTGTCTTGAATTCAAGGTTTGTTTTGTATTTGGATTTTGCCTCTAATTCAGATTTTGTCTCGTATTCAAGTATTGACTCATATTCAGATTTCGTGTCAAATTCAGGTTTTGTCTCGTATTTAGATTTTGTTTCGTATTTAGCTTTTGTTTCGTATTTAGCTTTTGTCTCGTACTTAGGTTTTGTCTCGTATTTAGCTTTTGTCTCGTATTTACCTTTTGTCTCGTGTTTACTTTTTGCCTCGTATTTATCTTTTGTCTCGTATTTACCTTTTGTCTCATATTCAGATGTCATCTCATATTCAGATTTCGTCTTATATTCCGATTTCGTCTCAAATTCAGGTTTTGTCTCAAATTGAGATTTTGTCCCAAATTCAGATTTCGTCTGATATTCCAATTTTGTCTCAAATTCAGATTTTGTCTCAAATTCAGATTTTGTCTCAAATTCAGATTTAGTCTCGTATTCAGATTTTGTCTCGCATTGCGCTGACTTGAGTTTCAAGAAAGCCGCAGCTTTCTTTTTTCTCTCGATTTGTAAAGCTCGATCACGAGCCACAGAAGCTAACTTTTCCCTAGCTGCGGCGGCCAATTTGTCTTTTATCTTGTCCTCGGCTCTCTTGGCATCTCGCCTTTCCTCCAAGTCGTAAGTCAAGTCGATCATTTCGAAAATTGGGTCGTCGTTGTCGATGCCGTTTTTGCTAGAAGTTCTTTCATTTGATTGGTTGACTGACATTGTTTCTAAAGATCCAAGTGAGTTCTCTTGAAGTTGACGTGTTTCAAGTGGATTGGTCGTTTTATCTGAATTGACCATTTTGACTGAATCAACCATTTTCATTCCATCAACCATTTTCATTCCATCAACCATTTGAATTGAATCGATCTTGTTGATTGAATCTATCTTGTTGATTGAATCGATTTTGTTGATTGAATCGATTTTGTTGATTGAATCGATTTTATTGATTGAATCGATCTTGTTGATTGAATCAATCATTCTAATTGAATTACCCATGTTAATTGAATCGACCTTATTAATGGAATTAACGATTTTATTTGAATCGACCATTTTATTTGAATCGACCATTTTATTTGAATCGACCATTCTATTTGAATCGACCATTTTACCAGAACTGGTAACATTTGGACTGAAAGGTTTGGCAATACTACAAGTCGTCACACTCGCAGTGGTGACTACATTATTGGCGACCATACCTGATGAATTACTTAAAGAGTAAATCGTCGTCAATTGAGTTTGGTGTAGATTCGCTACGTTGGCAACTCTGGATTTTGTTTCCCTGGACTGAACGGCAGACGAAGATGTTAAAGTCGAAGAATCTAAAGCCGAAGAACCGAAAGTCGATGGACCCAAAGTTGAAGAACTGAAAGTCGAAGAACCGAAAGTTGAAGGACCAAAAGTCGAATGACCCAGAGTCGAAGAACCGAAAGTCGAGGAACCTAAAGTTGAAGAACTTAAAGTCGAGGAACCCAAACTTGAAGAACCTAAAGTCGAGGAACCCAAAGTTGAAGAACCTAAAGTCGAAGAACCCAAAGTTGAAGAACCTAAAGTCGAAGAACCCAAAGCTGAAGAACCTAAAGTCGAAGAACCCAAAGCTGAAGAACCTAAAGTCGAAGAACCCAAAGTTGAAGAACCTAAAGTCGAAGAACCCAAAGCTGAAGAACCTAAAGTCGAAGAACCCAAAGTTGAAGAACCTAAAGTCGAAGAACCCAAAGCCGAAGAACCCAAAGTCGATGAACCCAAAGCCGAAGAACCCAAAGTCGAAGAACCTAAAGTCGATGAACCCAAAGTCGATGAACCCAAAGCCGAAGAACCCAAAGCTGAAGAACCTAAAGTCGATGAACCCAAAGTCGATGAACCCAAAGCCGAAGAACCCAAAGCCGACGAACCCAAAGTCGATGAACCCAAAGCCGAAGAACCCAAAGTCGAAGAACCCAAAGTCGAAGAAGCGGAACTCTTCAACTCATCCTCTTCATCGTCGCTTTCCTCAATCGGAAGGGCACTCTTAATCTCCTTTGGCACCTCGAGCTCCTTAGTCTTCTTTATGGAGAAGCTCACAGGGGCGATGACTTTCTTCTCTTTCATCTTCGGAAGCACCCCGTTTTTGCTTCCGTCTTTCTCTTTGCTTCCAATCGACTTCTTGCCCTCTTTCTCCGGAAGAGTCTTCCCCGTAAACTCGCTTATTTTGTATTTGTAATAAGAGTGGTACTCATGAGGGGGGTTCAGGAAGTCGAACCGAGGGTCCGCCTTCGACTTGACTATAGCTTCAAAGTCGCTACCGTTCTTCGCCACGTAACTCGCCATCTTGTCGATGATGACCTTTGTCTCCTCGGGAGGCTCTTTGACGACTTCCTTAAGGTCGCTATCGTCTTCCTCGCTGCTTGTGGTTTCCTCCTCGGAATCGCTATCATAGTGCACCAGAGACAACAGCGAGTTTTTCTTAATAATCGGATCATCGATAGAAGTACCGTCAATGCCTGTGCCATTCTTCTTGATCGTTTCATTCGGACTCGAATCGAGTATCGTCGGACTATTGCTCGTTTTCGAATCAGATTCAGGTAATTGTGGTCCTATTACAAGACCCATTTCAGACGAGTCTTTTGCAGAAAAACTTTCCGGTAATTGGGGCCCAATTAAGGTAGCAGGGGGCACGTAGGGCTCCGCTGGGGGCTGCTTGTTATACAAGACAGGCGCTTTGGTGATGTCGTTCGAGGGTTGAGGGACATTTTGGTTTATCACAGGTTCAGGGGTTGGCATACTTTGAGAAGGGTAAAGATTCGAATTGTCTTTGGTATGAGCTAAATTGGCAACGATTTGAGCATAAGGGTTATTCGGGTTTTGGTGCTGTTGCTGTTGCAGATATTGAGAGATGTTGGCGAGTTGCTCCTGGATTTGTTGGAGGTCCATGCCTCCTGTAAGGCGAAGAAAATGTATATTTTTTGAGGATGTTTTACAATTTTGTTTTTATTTTTCTTTTACATGTACATATGTAGAGGTATAAAGAGATCATGCAAATGTTCGATCTTGAGATTTTTAGTTTTGATATTTATTTTTTTCTTTGATGGTCTGTACTAAAATTAAATTTATAGTCCCAACGTTTAGATTATTTTATTCATAAACTTCTACAAGATTATATACTTAATATGAAATTTAATAATTCTTATTTCATTTTATTCCTTATTTTACTTTAGTAAAGTACAAAGAGTCCTAATAATTTGAAAACAAAATTGACAATCAATAGTACATAATGATTAATTTTATTTATAATGATTAAGATAATATTTTTATTACCCGTTCTAATAATTTGGAAACTTTTCATTATTATCAATTCTAATGATTTGAATTTCTTTTTTTTGTATATGTTCTATTGCTTAGAAAACTTTTGATGAAAGTGATGACGAAGATATCTTAATATATACATTAAAGCTAAGTTTTTAGAATCTAAACTTTAAAACTGGTTGTTATAGACAAAATTTAAAAAAATTATTAAAACTGTGCTTAATAATTGCTAAGTACATTCTTTTAGTAATTAGATAAACTTGTTTTACATTTTAAAATTATTATTAATGGAAAGGTCTTCATAATATTATTATTAATAAAATGAGAATAGAATAAAACTATGTATTAGGTATCTTTAGATAAGCGTATCTTTTGACCAAAAATTGAATAAAAGAAGCTCCAGTGAAGTGTCTTAAAAAAGTAAATTTTCATTAAACGTATTTTATGTAGGATATTTTATAAAAAAATATAAATGACGTAATAAATATTGCATGAAATAAAATATTTCATAAAATAAAATATTTATATTTAAATTTATATAGAAGAAATAAAATATATTATATAGAAGAACGTTAAGTTTTTAAAGCAATTAAGTCAACAAAAAGTCTTCATAGTATTATTATTAATAGAATACGAATGGAATAAAACTATGTATTAGCATATGCTATTAGGTATCTTTAGATAGGTCTATCTTTAGACCACAATTGTATAAAATAATAATTTAAAAATATTGAATAAGGTAACGATAATATAAAGATATTGAATAAGATAACGATAATATAAAGATATTAATAAATATAACGATAATTTAAAAATATTGGATAAGATTATCGAATTAAGGACACGATCAGCTCCCTCGCTTCGCTTGCTCGCCGCCTCGCGCCTTCGGCGCTCGTTTTTTAAGACACTCAACTGGAGCTTCTTACATACAACTTTCGTTTAAAAATTATAAATTATTTTTATTTTAAGGATATATCATAGGTATATAATATTATAAAAGTACTGTGACAATAAGATTATTTTTGAGAATCATAAAATTATGTTAAATAATAATTTTTAGAGATATCGAATAAGAAAAGAATAATTTCAAAATATTGAATAAGACAACGATAATATTGAATAATTGAATAATATTGAATAAGATAACGATAATATAAAGATATTAAGTAATATAACGATTCAAATATAACGATTATTTAAAAATATTGGATATTGGTGTTTTTTAAGACACTTCACTGGAGTTTCTTACATTCAACTTTCGTTTCAAAGTTATAAATGATTTTTATTTATTTGAAAAATATATCATAGGTATAAAATATTATAACATTTCTATGATAATACGATTATTTTTGAGAATCATAAAATTATGTTAAATAATAATTTTTAGAGATATCGAATAAGAAAAGAATAATTTAAAAATATTGAATAAGATAACGATAATATAAAGATATTAAATAATATAACGATAATTTAAAAATATTGGATAAGATATTCGAATTATGGATACGTTAAGCTCGCTCGCTCGCCGCCTCGCGCCTTCGGCGCTCGTTTTTTAAGACACTCAACTGAAGCTTCTTACATTCAACTTTCGTTTCAAAATTATAAATTATTTTTATTTTAAGGATATATCATAGGTATAAAATATTATAAAAGTTCTATGATAATAAGCTTATTTTTGAGAATCATAAAACTATTATGAATAATAATTTTTAGAAATATCGAATAAAAAAAGAATAATTTAAAAATATTGAATAAAATAATGATAATATAAAGGTATCGAATAAAAACAGAATTTAAAAATATTAAACCAGATAACGATGATACAAAGATATTAAATACTATAACGATAATTTAAAAATACTGAACAAGATAATCCAATTATGGAGACGATGAGCTCGCTCGCTTCGCTCGCTTGCTGCCTCGCGCCTTCGGCGCTCGTTTATTTAAGACACTTCACTGGAGCTTATTACAATCAATTTTCGATCGAAAGTTATTCATTGTTTTTTTTAAACGTATCATAAGTTAAAATATTATAAAAATTCTATAATAATAATATTACTTATTTTTAAGAATGAAAATATTATTCTTATAATCATTTAGAAATGTTCTTTAAGATAATCAGTAAAAATGTAGAGATATTAAATAAGATAACTAGAGATAATTTAAAGATATTAAATAATGTAACAATAACG